>MPNW01000003.1:365260-395260 GCA_011800805.1 Hirudo medicinalis
TTCCAGATTATTCCAGGAGGTCCTGATGGCATCTTCCAACTCCGATTTAGAATTAAATTGTCTTCCATCTTTGTAGACCAGTCTTGACAACTTATCCCAAGCATTTTCAATTGGATTGAGATCAGGAGAAGGAGTTGGCCAACTCAAAACTTTTATGTTTCTCTCTTGGAAGAAGGTCCTTGTCAGTTTGGAAGTATGGATTGGAGCGTTATCCTGCTGAAATACATAATAAGCACCATATCCTCTCAGCAAAAGGCAGGAGATTATTTTCCAACACTTTGATTTAATCTGCTGATTTGTGTTTTCCTTATAAAGGCTTGATCAGTGAGTCCATCAATGTGAAATTCCTGCCCAAATCATGACTGTTCCAGCTCCATGATATCTGCTATAAATTGACTCCTTCTCTAATCTGAGGTCATGCCAATAAAACTGATAACCATCAGGTCCATCTAAATTTAATTTTTTTAATCAGAAAAAATTATGTTGGTCCAACCTTCTCTCCTTGATAACATTGTTTTGGCCCTCTGAACTCTGGAATTTTGTGATGTTCTTGCAGAGCTGGACCTTCAATCTCTTTTCATATTTTAAAATCTTGTTTGCATTTAAGTAATTTATTACTGTATTCTTAGAAACGGTTAAAACTAATTCTGTTCTTAGCTGGTTGGCAGAAAATTTATACAATGATGCTCTCCTTATCAGCAGACAATCTCTCCTGTTTAGCAGACAATTTCTTTCTTCCAGGAGATTTCTTGGTTCCATAGTTTTCAGGAGCAATTAGATAATTAGAAATAACATTTATGGACCTGTTGAGCTCTTTAGCAATCCTTGAATAGCTGGCTTTCCTGAAGTCTTCAATCCTCCCCTTCTTATGTTCGGACAATGTTTTACATCTGCCCATCACTAAACTATTATTAATAAACTAAAAATGAAAATTTCTTAAATGTATCATGTTTATATACCGCAGAAACCTTCTTTGACATTCATTTGCACGTTATTAAATTCATTTTATAGCTCATATGCAAATACATTTTTATCTTTTTTGGACGCCCAAAAACACATTCTTACGTAATTTACGAGTTTTAATTATTGTATGAAGTCCAAATTTTATAAGATGTTTTTGTGGTAAAGTAACCTAATGTCCAAATTTGAATAAATTCCATTGTTTGATATGAGAAATTTGCATAAAATATGCCACTTCCCATCTATATTGGACGGAGTTGTATGTTAATGTACTGACGACATAATATTATTAGCAGATACTTGTATTATTATTATTATTAATAGCATTTAGTTTAACCCCATTGTACGGAGGGTCGCGAATTTTGCGAAATAAGTGAACTGTTTCAACTTTTTCTGGACTTGTTCAATTACTTCAGTGATGTAAACACATGTAGGGACGGTATTTCACTTGTATCATAACCAAATGACCGACATAAATGCGCTACGACGTGATTGCGGTAGGATGAGCCGTTGCATCAATAAAAATTAATGTGGAAAATCCAGATTGGGTTTTCATGTTGTCTGGTTCAGTGTCATAAAAAGTAGCAATTACATTATTACATATTTAATGTTTTTTTTTTAATGTTATAATATTGACATGAAATATCATACATATTTTTTTCGATCTTTTGATTTAATCGATGGATGTTTTGAGCATAAATTAATTTTAATTCAAACATTATTACGATAAATTTTATAATAGAAATAATAAACAAAAAGAACATGTAAATGGTTAATTTTAGCGCCTACGCTTTTGCGCCCTTGGCCACTTTTATTTAGTACATTTTGATTTGAGTCCTTTAAACTTGTGATATAAATGGGCCGAGATTGCGAGCCGTTTTGAATTTTGATGTTTTAAGAATTTTGCTTTGTCGTTCGGAAATTTGAAACAACTTTCTGGTTCTCGAAAGGTTCGTCATGTCTTGGTCCGGTTATTAACTTTGAGCGACGCCCTGTTTTCATTTCGAAAAGTAAATTGTGCTGGAGTTAAGCGAGTTTGCGTCTGTTAGTTGAATCGTTAATACAGTTGATATAGTTAATTGATTCTTTTAAAATTCTCCCTTTAAATCTTGTTGAATGTTATTTATTTGTTGATGATTTAAATGATTTCTGGATTACAAATTCATAACCATTTTGCATATCATTCAACAAATAGGACATTTGTTATGATTCCACTCTTGTGAAAATTTAAGTAACCAATGTCTGGAAGCTTATTGGAATTGCTTCTATTTTTTACATTAAATTTATGAAATTTATTTATTTTTTTGTTAAGGCTTGGAATAATCTTCCATTTCAGAAAAGGTATGGCTGACAAGGAAAAAAAGGACAAAGAGAAGAGATCCAGCCTGCTTGTAAGTTTCATTATGTAACCTAGTAAACCGTTCAATTGAGTTTCAATTTTAAATATTTAATTGTTTGTACATGCATTCAACAATCACTATTTAGTTCAGCTTCCGAGGCAAGGAGAAAAAGACCAAAACTGACAGACCAAAATCAAAGCTGCTCAATGTAAGTCAAGTTGGATGGTTGGCATGCATGGATGACATGATCATCTGATTGTAACTTGTGGAATTTTTTCTATTTTTGATTGACAGGTGGAGGAGGATGGCCTGGAAAGTGCTTCTGATGATTCCATTGAAAACCTGCCGGAGAATCAAGTGCTCAAAAGATTTGAACAAATGCTTGTGAGGTCAACTATTTGTAAAATGGTGAATGGTAATTGGTTTGGGAATGCGATGATGACCGGTTCGATTGATTGGATGAGAAGCAATGGATGGCACGTGTGGAGAAGAATTTAAAATGGCTAATTTGCTTTGAGCTTAGGACGACATGAACCTGGCAGAAGACAAAAAAGCTCCTCTGAGGAATATGAAACTTAGCCAGAAGAAGAACATGTTGATCATGCAGAACAAGGGATCAAAAAATGTAAGTTTTTGACTGCTGTTGGGTGAGGTTAATTAGTTATTTGTTATTTTAATT
The DNA here is from genome assembly GCA_011800805.1 of Hirudo medicinalis. Lineage (NCBI taxonomy): Eukaryota > Metazoa > Annelida > Clitellata > Hirudinida > Hirudinidae > Hirudo > Hirudo medicinalis. The sequence goes on from MPNW01000003.1 coordinate 368,240, forward strand.
AGCCATTACAATTATTTTTAATATGAATGATGAGAAGTTGATTAGGTGTTTCTGCTTAAGAAGTACTGGATTGCATTCTTATTTGGATCACCACCACGTGATTGACATGATGACGTGTTGCGATGACTGCAACGATGTTGTGAATGCAAAATGTAACACGACAATGCAATTGATGCGAGAATGGATGGTTAATTTAACGTGAGTCCTCGACCGTTATCGGTCCTTCTCGGTTGCCGTGTTCGATAATTTCCGTAATCATCGACCACTCGTCCGATCATCGAACTAATAATTAATGATTACTAATTTCGAGAAACAATTGCAATGTGCGTCATAACGATAAGATTCTCGATTTCGTTCGACTCCAGCCGACCAAGAGAGCCGACAACGTGGACGACTTCATCGAGGCCCTCAACATGAAAAGCGACTTGAAGGGCGAAAAAAGATACGAGACCGTGCTCTCCCTGCGCATCGCACTCACCAACAACCCCGTCAGGTGACGCTTTGAAGTTTCCTTTCCCCTTTTGATCGATTTGACTTTAATTTAACTTTCTTCTTTCAAGTTGGGTCAAAGAGTTTGGAAAGAAGCAGGGCTTGAAAGCTCTGCTGAGCAGTATAATGTATTTCTACGATTAGTGAGTCTTTTTAAGTTTTTAATCGACAAAGATTTTAAATCGCTTTTCCGTGGACGTGATGTTCGTGCCCGTCATTCTTCGTGTTCTTTCGCAGAAATGTTTATCGTTTTTTTTTTTTATATTTTCAGCAAAAAGGAGAAGCGCGGAACTCTGGAATGCATAAAGTGTGTCAAAGCCTTCAGCAACAACAGGGTCGGCTTTCAATGAGTCTAACGAATAATTTCTAACCGACAGTTGCGATGATGATGCTATGGATATTCATGGATATTTGCTATGTTTATGGTGTCTCCAAAGCTGGTGGCTATCAACGAGAACGTTGTTTGCGTTACTAAGAAATCCTAACTAATTAATAAACACTCAACAGTTTGGATTGTTGGAAGTCATCAACCACGACGAGGCACTGACCATCCTCTCAAGGTGCATCAATCCGCTCGATCCTCCGTCCATGCTCGAAACTGTCACCATCATGGCTGCCATTTGCCTGGTCAAACCTCTGGGGTAAGTCTTTGGACTTGCGATCGACTGCTTCTTGTGATTGTCGTTAATTACGTATTACAATTATCTAATATTAATTAAGTAAAATCGGTTCTTTCAAGCCATGAGAAAGTTCTCGAGGGAATGACGAGGTGTGGAGAGATGCAATCCTCGAACAGATTCGTGCCTGTTATTCAAGGTCTTCAATCCGAGGATTTACCAATGAAGGTCTGATTAGTAAACATTAATGAAGACCGCTGCAGTTGACGGCGACGATGATGGTGATGATGATGGCAGTGATGATGATATGGATGCCATGTGAATAACTGAAGTGCACCTTGGTCCTTGTGATGTTTGTGCAAAAACATTGCAGCTAAGAAGCCGCTGATGATTACAAATGTTTGTTTATGTGGGCAGCAGTACAGCATTTCTTGAGTCATAGTTGATGTTGTGTGGGTGTCCTACTGAGTCATAAGCATTCTAAGAAACTATTTTTAACTGGCAAACCATCATTTTTACATTCAGAATCATTTTATGAGATGCTGATGATGATGACGATGATGATGATGATTATTATTATTTTTGAAGGATTTAAGAACTCCTAAGACTTTAAAGATTTATGGCTTGCATATTCTTATTCATATAACTTGTACAAAGACATACTGGTGTCATTTATGGAGTTGCACGTGTTCGCTAACATCCATCCATTTTACGTGAGGATGATGGTTATTGTGATGATGGTAATGATGAAATAATGAATAACATTGTTTAATCATGGTAATGATGAAATCAAAAGGTCGCCTGCATGCAACTGATCAATGCCATTGTCATCACCCCAGAAGACCTGGAGTTCAGAGTTCATCTGAGGAATGAGTTCATGAGAGATGGCCTTCATAGCATCTTAGAGGTGAGATCTTTTTATTTATGCTGGTGGCAGCATGATGATAATGATAGTGATGATGCTCCTGCAGACCTTGAAGGAGGCTGACCATGAGGACATAAACACCCAAGTGAAGTCCTTCATGGAACATTCAGAGAATGATTTTGAAGAGTTGAGAAGCAAACTAGATTACATTGAATTCAATTTACAGTGAGTTGTTTTGCTTACTGATATGATTAATATTCATTGTAGCTTTTCATTATTTGATGAAAATGAAAGTTGTGTACACTTTGTTGTGCCTGTTGCAGAAACCCTGACCATTGCTTCCAAGTAATCTGCCAGTCCCTGGGTGAAACGGAAGCCGAGTACAAGTTCCTGTCAATTCTGCAGCATCTTCTCCTCATCAGGGATGACAATAATGTCAGGTTGCACAGAGAATTACTTTTGATTTCGTTTCGATTTTACTGAGTCCAGTTCATCACTGTCCTTGTGTGAAATGCAGAGAACAGTACTATGATCTCATTGAGGAATGTGTTTCACAAATCGTCCTCCACAAGAATGGTGTCGATCCAGACTTCTGTAAAACCAAAAGATTTGATTTCGATGTTGAAGCATTGACGAGTGAGTGATATTTTAGCTAAAATTGATCCACTTCTGAATTTTAGAATGAACACGACTCGAATGTTTGCATTCTGCACAGGCAACAATTTGAAACCCAGCTCATCTCCAACCCCCTCAGAAAGGATGGGGTTCAAGGGTGGAAGGCACTCTGTCAAACTGGAGGAAGCTCTGACCGCTAAGCAAGAGGCAGAAGCCAAAGTTGCCAGTCTTGAAGATAAATTAAAGAAAAGTGAAGCAGAGAATATTGAACTGAAGATCAAGGTGAATGATTGGTTTTGGTTCATAACCAAAAATGAAAAATATCAATATCTATTTTTATATTATAAACTGGCACAGTTGTATCTGTTTACTTTTGGCCAGGCCAAGGAGTCATTGTCCTCCACTCTTGATGAAGCTCTTTCTCCAAAACAACCATCGGCAATTCCACCACCTCCGCCTTTGCCGGGGGCACCTGTAATTCCACCACCACCCCCTCTTCCAGGGCTACCAGGTATACCCCCACCTCCTCCTCTGCCAGGGGCACCTGGCATTCCCCCTCCACCTCCTTTACCGGGAGCATCGGGGATTCCCCCACCACCACCTCTGCCAGGTGCACCAGGTATTCCACCTCCACCAGGGCTGCCTGGAATTCCCCCACCGCCACCGTTCCCAGGAGCACCACCCCCTCCCCCTGGTCTCCCAGGCTTTCCTCCTCCACTTGGGGCTGGTATGCCGCCGCCGCCACCACCAGGTTTCATTTTAAATATCAAATTTGTCATTATCAACCTAAGGTTTTTAAATTTTATTTTTCATCGTTAATTGTTCGCCAAGTTGTTTTCGCGACAACAAATTGTCGACATGTTTTACTTGGAATCAATGGAATCAACTCTGATGCAAAGAAATAAAAAAGACGTTGTTTCTGACAAACGATTCCACGTTCGTCTCGTTCACTTGTGCTTTTGCATCGACCGTCGGTTTCAACGATAAAAATGTACTTTTATAAATTTTAATTTTTAATTAGCTTTCTTTATGCTAATTAAGACTCGATCGTTCGAGGTTGTAAAGGATTGATTGTAGTTGCAGGTTTTATAAAGGAATTTGTGCTGCATGAAATCTTGATTAAATTGAAATAATTTATTGTAAATTAAGCAGGTATACCATCTTACATTCCTGTGAATAAAAAGAAGAAATACAACCTGGACATTCCACTAAAAAGAGCCAATTGGAATAAGGTTGACTTCTTTGAAAAGTTTTTGCAAATTTTAAATTCTCCCAATTTCAAAACATTTCTTTTCATGAAACTGCAGTTGTGAGGTTTGAAAGATAGGAAATTGAGTTATTAGAAGTTCAACAAAAGTCATTCAATCGCTCGTGGAATTATTATTTCTATTCGTTTATAAATTATTTGCATTCATTTCCTGAATATTTTAGCTGAACGTGAGGGTCGTCACTCCCGACTCGTTTTGGGCGAACGTCGACGAAGACACTCTCGCAAAGGAAGACATCTTCGACGGGTTGAAGAACAATTTTGCCACGAAAGTCATTCAACGTAAGATACCGACTCGGGGTTATCTTTGCAACTCGCACGTTGCATTGAATTATTAGTTAACATTTTAATCAACTTGTATATTATTTTTAATTATTTATTAACATTCTATGGTTGCTCAGGTTTTTATTGTAGGTATTTTATTTTATCATATTGTTATTGATGTTGTTATTAACATTGCATATGTTGGGATTTTATCATTCTGGAGGTGCTTGATTGTGATTCATAAAGTTAAGCTGTTACTACAACAACAACTTACTACAACAGTAAGCAAAACCATGTTCACGTGTTGGGGTGTGAGAACTATAGAAGTACGTGTCTAACATTCATTTCTTCCACAGAAAAAACAAACGACTCCACAGACTCGGAGAAGAAATTGGTGAAAAAAGGAAAGGAATTGAAGGTTTTGGATCCAAAAACTTCACAAAATCTGTGTAAGATGGTTTAAAACCTATATTTTTAACTAATATGTTATTGTATTATTTTTAATTTACTGATATTTCCATTATTATAGCGATCACTTTGGGTTCACTGAAGATCCCCTACGAGGAAATTAAGCGAAGAATTCTTGAAATGGATGACTCGCTCAGCCTCTCGTTGGTCGAATCTCTCATCAAAAGCCTGCCTGAGCCCGCTTCTCTGAACCAATTGGCAGCTCTGAAGGAGGAATATGCAAATCTTGCTGAATCAGAACAGTTCGTGGTGGTGGTGAGCCATTATTTGTCTTCAATTATTTTTTTTTGCTATATTTATATTTTTGCTAGAACTAATTGTCTTTTCTGCATTTAATTACTTCTTTAAAGGATCATTTTAAAAATCTTGATTAGCGCACGTGTCCGAGGTAAACTGTGAAATGTAAATCTTGTGGGGTTTGGTTGTTTTACATGAATTACATGCCAGATGCTAGTTATCATGACAAAACTGATGTTGATAACATGGCAGCAGATGTTTATGTTCTGAGAAGTAAACAATATGTTTTTGTTTATGTATTTTTAGATCTCCAGTATAAAAAGGATTGGACCAAGATTGAAATCAATATCTTTCAAGCTGAAATTTGATGAGTACCTTCAGGAGATTAAACCTGTGAGTTATATTTAGAAACTAATTAGAAATTGTAATTATGCATTTAATTAGGATTTGGCTAGATGTGGTTTTTAAGTGTTATGTTATTCAGTGGTTAAAGGTGATTTTTCAATTATATTACACAACATTGCACTCGAATGATGCAAATAAATGTTTGTGTAAGTGACTAACATTGCTTCTTCTCTCAAGGGCATTGTAGCATCGACCGCAGCACTCGAAGAAATAAAATCGAGTCAGAAATTTCTGAAGCTCCTGGAGTTGATCTTGCTTATGGGGAATTACATGAATGCTGGATCGAGGAATGAGCAATCCATCGGTTTTGAGTTCAAATTCCTAACCAAGGTCGGCATTATTTCATAAAAATAATTGTTGTTCGGAGTGTTACTCGTCGAAATCGAATACGAAATCGGTCGGAATCATTTCTCACTCGCAAGTTTGCCGTTCCAGTTGTCAGATACAAAGGCTGTTGACAACAAAAGGAACCTGTTGCATTTCCTGGCTGAGACTGTTGAGAATAGCTATCCTGATATTATGGGATTCACAGAAGAACTTTTTCATGTCAACCAGGCTTCTAAAGGTTTTTACAATAAATGTCATCATTATTATTTTTCTTCTAAACTGCTTCATTGGCCTGCTTTGAAGAAATGCAAATATTTGAAGTGCTAGTAAACTGTGATTCAGAGGATTGCAACTTTAGCACTCAGCAAATTTCTTGTTAACTGTTTTCTTATTAGCTTTTTTATTAAGGGTCTGCGATGTTGCAATGAGTAGTATTGGCTTCATTAATTGTGTTGCAATGGAAGTAATTTTAAAACTGTAATTGACCCTATATTCATAGATCAACCTTTGGAGAATTTCCTTGACTTTTTTCAGTCTCTGAAGAGAACATTCAGAAGAACCTGGCTCAAATGGTGAAAAGCGTAAAGCAGCTCGAATTGGATGTCAAGAATGCTGAAAACGACAAATCAATTCCCCCGAACGATAACTTTGTGCCAATCATGTCGATATCCTTTGTTGAGGAATAAGTTGATATTCAGTGTTAAATGATTTCATGTAAACATTCCTTGATGATCAGAATATTGATGTTCCTATTCATGAATCAATGTTTACTTTCATAGACATTTGCTTCATTTATAGATTTATACAGATTTAAATTGTTCAGTAATCATTTTAAAAAGGTATTCACTATAATGATCAATATTCATTAAAAAAAAGTCAGTTGTTGAACTTGACTCGAGCACACAAATTCCTGCAATCTGCTCAGGAGCAATGCGAAGTCCTGACGGAAATGTCCAAGAAAATGTCGAAACTCTTCGAAAGTGTGGCTGCATTTTTCTGTTTCGATCCCAAAAAATACTCAATGGAGGAATTCTTTGGTGACATGAAAGTCTTTCTTGATGGCTTCATTGTGAGTTTAAATGTTCATTTGCAACCATTTCAATCTGGCTAGTGATCTAATTTTTTTTTTATTAATTACTTTTATTTTGGGTTTATGGATTTGGTTTTTCATGATGATGATGTGGTGATGATCATGATGATATGTCCATTTGGGTAGCATCATAAGAATGACAATTAGGGTTGGCACTTTAAGATGCTTGCTCCGAAGTTGATGCTTCCGAATAATTCAGAAATTCTGATTGAAACGCTAGTTGCATTGTTTTAATTGTCTATCAGCAAGCATCAAAGGACAACGAAAAGTTAAAAGAGGCCGAAGAAAAGATGAAGCGAGCAAAAGAAGCAGAAGAAAAGAAGAAACGCGAACGAGAGGAAAAAGCTGCTCGTCAAAATATCATTTGTGATCTCAATGCAGGTTCGAGATGATTCTTATTTTCTTATGACATTTGCGACAATAAATCGAACAAGATAATGTCGGCGACTACATTCTCGAATGATTCTATTTTGTGCAGCAGTGATCTGGTGACTTCAACTGGGGATTAAATTATGAGGATTTTTGTGAAAGTGTTGCATAAATGTTGGAGTTTGTTTTTTTTTCTTTATTATTAGGCGGATGAAATAAGATGCCGATGAAGAGCGTGATTGATTGAAAACATTTAATGTCTGATGTCGAGTGTGAGTCGATTCTTTAACTTCTTTGTAGCTGATGATCAGGAAGGTGTCATGGACAATCTGCTGGAGGCCCTTAAAACAGGGTCAGCTTTCACAGTCAACAGGAAAGATGGAAGGAAAAGAAGAGGTCCAGGTGAATAAATTATAATCATTTTAATTAATTGAATTGAGCATTGTTAATTGCCTGTCCCTAACACTTAACGACACCTGTGTTAGCTAATGTCAACATAGTAATGCAAAGGAGTTATTTTGTGAACTTCCAGCTGTCCACCAGACAGAAGGTTCAAGGTCGAGGACGGATTTGGAAGCCAAAGACGAAGACTCCGGTCGGTCAAGAGGAAGAGAAGAAAGAAATCTGATGGTGAATGCCAGGAGGAGAGCAGCGGGTGGCAATTTGAGAGAGAGGTCGTCCAAGGAACTCACCGAACTTCTCAACTCGAGCCTCGCGTGATGAAAGCACGGCAGCAGCATTTGCAGAATCACTTCGGTGTCACGTGACGGCTAGTTAGGCCAGTGTGCCTTGTTCGCTAAAACCTTTTCAGAAGTCGAGAATTTTGTTACATGCAATTATTTTGCGGAAGGAATTTATTTGACCCGTTCCGGACGGTAATTGTTGCAAATGTGAGCAAGGTTTATTGTGGGTTGTGCCTCGTTTAAAAATGAATTTGTTTTATGTAGTTCAACTCCCACGTCCAGTCGTAGTGTGGTGGCGTCATTCCATTACCTTTCATTTTTGCCGTCGCACTTCACCACTCCTTTGAAATATTTTGTGAATTTTTATTTTGTTTTAATCGCTTCTGCTGGTTTATGGTCGAGAAGCAAATAATCTCTAAAGTTATGGCTTGAATCATTAGAACATCTTTTATCTAGTGCCTTCTTTATGATGTCTGGAAATTGATGGAAATTCAGCTGGATTGACCCGAGCGCGTCTACCGCGGACTCGGTTGAAGGATTTTATTTACCGATAACTTTTTAGGTTATTTATTTTGCTTGTTGTCAGTGGAGCTTAGCTAATCGCATCTTAACAACTTGGTGAGGTGATGCATCACTGGTTCAGGATTGTGGCTGGTTTTTTGTAGTAAATCGAGAATTAAGCATATGATGTGGTCAAAAAGTACTTCTCTACTTTTTAATACAGCTTCTGATTGGCTTACCTTTCATCACATGTTCACCAAATTATGTTACAACATTCTTCAAAGACATACATTAACGGTTGTGAGTTGCTAAATGACAAGCCTTCTTATGAGTTCGTGCGAGCATTTACACCTCATACAGGACTTGATTCCTCGACATGCAACGGTGATAATTGTGAGGGACGATGCATATTAGACCATAACCACCTCAAATGTGTCTTGAATGGCTGAATTACAAAACTCTTTCTGGCGACTGAATGATAAACATGTAAACCCATATATGTGAAACAAAAATTCACCCCGGTGAATGTCATCATGATGTTGCTACCAGAGCAACAACGAGTAGAAATAAGTACATCATACAGCACTACTTTTGTACTTTTGAAATTAGCACTGAACTTGAGATTAATTCTAATAAATAACACCACCGACTTGTAACTAAACAATTTTTTTGAATGTGCATGACCAAAAAAGCACTTTTCCTATAAAAACCATTGGCATTAAGTAGGACATTGAAGTGACAAGAGGCGCATTAAATATTTTGAACTGACTTGGGAAGGCGGTGAAGAGTTAACAAAAATTCTCTTATCAAACAGACAGTATGCAGATGAGTTGTCAATGGTACAAAAATAAATCCTTAGTAAGTCAAGCAGAATATTTCTCCTAAAATATCCAGTTTATTAACAAAAGCGACATTCAATACTCAAGCAATTGCTAGGTTCTTCTTTTTTGGGTTAATTTGAAAATCACCAGAAGCAAAAATTTCCTAGAAACAAAATATAAAAACGCAACTTAAGTTTAGTCCACCATTGGCATTATAATAGAGTAAGCAGATTATCCTTTTAAGTATCACCATTAATAAATTCAGAGATTTACCTTGTCGTAAATGACTCGAATCAAAAGTGAACAACTCGGGCATCTGGCAACTTCTTCGCCATTCTCGAGATCTTCCTGTATTCATCAAATTGGATTAATTTGGCCTCGATAATTTTGGTTAGTGCAAAGTTACCATTCTAATCAAATAGGAATATTGATGAAATACCTTTGTGATTTCAAATTTATCCCCACAAGGACAAGCATAGTAATAACTTTCGGTTTCCTCATCATAGTCCATATCCTCAATTTCTACCTCATCGTGATAAACTGACATTTTAAAACTTTGGCCGATATGAACAAAAAAACAACTCAGGACCCGCGAGCGCTTCAGCACACGCTTCTACATCAAAACAATACAGCAAAGAATATTTATCACAAATATTTATAAAACTGCTTTTACAAATAAAAAAACATTTAAGCCTTTTATTACATTTTGGTTTGATTTAATTTTTTTGATAAAACTTGAAATCCTTTCTAAAACTTTAATTGTTTTAACATTATAAAGTGTATTGGGACATTTTGTGATGAAATAGGTTATAAAATATTATTTTCATACAAGTTGTATAATGTTTTTAGAAGGTTTTTTTTTTCAAGAAATAGGCTAGTGAAACGAAAACAATACCAACCTTTCCGTGAACAAATCAAAATTGATGGTTTTTTTTTTAATATCAGTTATCGATGACAGCTTCACAAGTAATATTTTGCTGACAATGACATGTTAATTTAAATTGTATAATATTTTTTATAAATAGCGATATTCAGATTATCAAACTGTACAAAGTGTATTTCAAGCATATATTTTCGTAATTTACTCTAATGTACATATTTTTTGAATAAAGCAAAACGTTTTTAATAACTAAAAACATTGGATTGCTAGTTTGTTTGTTTTATTCTGATTATTTTTGTTGTTTATTCTGACTTAATTTTAATTGATGGTTGCATTAAAAACCAGTTCGAAGCTATTAAGCTTTTTCTAATGAGCCAAACATTTAAAAATTGTTCTCATTAACAAATTAAAATTGTATTATTCTGAGATCCGTTAATGATTCCAGTACCTCTGGAAAAACTTTTACGAAATATTCAAGTCGTTAATTTAAACATCAAGTTTTAAACAATTAATAACATTTTACTGCACTTAATAATTTAAATATTGTAAGCTAAAATTTTAGCAGTCACGCTTGTAAATCTAGAAAATTATTCCCACATGATTACAAATGCACCCCCAATAATGTCTGTTTTATGATTGTTATTATTAGAGTGTGCTGGCGACTTGGGTCTGGGTGATGAAGCCGGTCTGAATTATTAAACTGCGAAATTTCATTTGCACAATTGTAGATACATTTTCTTATTTCTAAGGTATGGTCTTAACTTCTGTTTCTTTTACAATTTTTCTTTGCAAGAGCAAGCAAAAGATGTCTGTTGAACTCGTCTATGTGGCATATTGCTCCGCATGCTGCGGCTGTTACGTTTTGCGATTTACTCACTTACATTACATTGTTTTGAGCTTTATAGCAAGTTTAGTCACGTTTTATTGATTTCAAACGGTTTTTTCAGAATTTTGGTTTGGTTCATCTTAACATATGTTACACAAAATTAATAGTATTCTTTTTCTACAACAAACTTTTTCTTTTAACGCTCTGTCTTTGACATAACATGTACTATTTACATTTTAACAAATATTTAATTTTTGCTTTTTCTTTGAAGACTAACAACCAGCTCATATATCATGGAAGAAACATGTTTGACTCTTGATGAACTCACCTTAGAAACAAATTGCTTTACTGATTCCTTGAACCATGATAACTACAAAGAGGACAGCGAAGCCAATTCAAATGAAAATTTGAATTGTTCAAAAATAGCAAAAAATGGCTTAACTGATGATAGGCATTTTAAAAAATCATCATTTAAAACCAGGTGGAGTCTTGAGGAAGCTTGCAACATTCCAGAGTGGCATCCGCCTCAGCACAAATTTGTTCCAAATTCCCGTTCCACGAATGAAATTTGCCTGAATGGCAATAGCGATTACTGTTCGGTGAAGCAGTCATCATCTTCATCTGGATCTCTTTCTGTGTCTCCTCTGCCTTTTGTGCCAAGGAATATGAACATCCCCCACCATCATTCACACCAATCTTTCCATCCTCCTGCCAATCCCTGTCCTAACCACTCTCAGATGTTTCTTGAGACGTCTGAAAATTTGGAGGAAAGTTCTGGAAAACCTCATCAATATGTTGTGAACGTGTTTGTCAATCCTCATGCTTCATTTACCGTCTCAGTTGGTGATCAGGTCAAGTCATACAAGGTGAAATATTTTTCGACGATTTAAAGTATTTTGCTGTAATAATTTTTTTAAATTGTATTTTAAATATTATGTCAACAAATACTTTGCATGCTTAAATGACTTTATCATGTTTTTAACTGCTTCATTGTTTGCATTTAGATCAATATCATTTAGAAGTATCTTCATTGTAAGATAATGAATGTAGACCAACAATTTATTGTCTGGTTTGATGCCTTAAGTTCACGCTCGGGTGTCTGTCTTTATACTCCAAAGGTCCGGCTACAGTCCGCATGGTGTCTCGTTCGCCTCCTCATCCGAATTCCATCCCAGAACAACCCGGTCAACTGGTTCACCAGATGGTGGATGACAATGGGGTTCTGACACAAGTCATAATTTCATGCCAAACCAATCCCCCAATCTTGGTTAGGAATACATGAATAAATTTCAATTTGAAACTCAGCAATTTGGTGTTAATCTTATTTTCTAATGTAAAATTGCTTGTTGTTGTTGAAGTCAATATGTAAAGACCATCTTTACATATGTAAAGACTTTAAGACTTGTAAGACTTCCTACACGAAGTATATATATATATATAGTTGCAATTGTGAAAAGCATTGCTGATGCTTTTGTGAAATTTTAACATTCTTCATCAAATCCATGTGATATCTTAATGACAAAAATGGATTTTCAACCATATGTTGCAAATGACAAATTATTACTTGATGGTCCCACATGTCTAAAGTATTGATCTGAAGCAAAGAGTTGTTTGAACAAATGTGGAGTCCTGCATTTCTGTGATTTTATTTTGCTCATCTGCATTTCAGAGCTCTTCACCACAACCACCATATGCTCCTGCACCCTTCATGGTCATGCACCCACCTTCCTATCATCAACACCAACACCAAAGACACCATCATCCAACTCCGCCAGTCACTTGCAATTCTGGTTGGTTTTCTCGATTCTTTACATTCGACGCATTTATCATTTTTTTACCTAGCACTCACTTCATCGATGAACTTTACACCTAACTCTTCTGGTCTGATGAACTTCGCATTCTCGCAAATTAAAATGGATTTCCAATATTTCGTGAATTTACATATATTTTGAGCATTCGATTTTACGAGCTGAACAAGCCGAAATGTTCAATTTTTAAGGATCAAATCCAAACATGGACCCGAGAGCTGTTAAAAGGAAGGAGAGGCTGCAGATGAAGCTCAGTCAAAGGAAGAGCTTGAACGAGACCACGCAAGAAGATGAAGTGGTCGAAGAATCCTGTGAGTCAAAAACATATTTCAAACGATGGTCATGAGCAGTTGATTTTCATTGTTTTCTGACAGGCTCAAAGAATGTTAGTAAGATCAACTCTCAGAATGGAATGCTAGCTTCTCAGAAAGGCACCAAGACTCAACTTAAGAAGACCGAAATGTCCAATGACTCGGAGCAGATCGAGCTTGCCCTTTCAAAAATTGATGATCCAAAAGTTAGTTTTATATCTGCTTTAGCGGTGGTCTATGATTTTTTGAGATTGATTTCTACTCGAGAAATACTTATGATCCCCTGGGGTGTGTGATTTGCATTAGAAAGCCATGAAAGGTCATCTTTTGAGTCAAGAACATGGCATTCAGGTTCTCATCGTTGAGGCCAGAAGTGCCGTGGTCAGACTGAACTGGTGCGAGTCCCAGGATCTCGACATCGATCCGATGAGCGTCAAGTATCGCCTCCTCATCAACAAAGGCAAGGACGACGGTCCTAACTTCACAGAGGTTTACAGGTAATGATTAGAAATCTATAGACTTTGGTTGGGGTGGTTACTTCAATGATAATGATGATGATTATGACAGTGGTGATGCCCAGGAAATTGCTCTCAATGACCTGACTCCTGCAACCATCTACTTTGTGAAGTATGCCTTCCATTATTGTTGGAACATTGTTCCAAATTATCTTTATTTATCTTGGCTCTAATTTCATAGCATCAAACACTCAATTACATTTTCTTAAATTTATTCAATGTCATATGCTAATGGTTTATCACGTATTTGCATATTATATGCAGTGTTTGATGCAATTTGATTGTCGACTTTATGACTATGCAAATTATCAATTGAAAATCAATCGCATGAGTTGAGCAAGCCTTCGTCACGTCTCGTGACGGTGCATGGGGAGAATTGCTGAAATCATGTGAACGTACGTCAATTAATTGGTATCATTAATTGGTGGGTATCATTAATTACATAATTAATAATAACAATTATAACTCTATTAACTTGGACAGAAGTTCATTAAAAGTTGCTGCACGTGCAGGTATCAGTGTTGGTTGGATGAAGCATGGGGATGCCTCAGTCCCACCGTTTCCTTCACCACCGGCTCCTGCGAACCCGAACCGCCGGTTTGGCCGAAACTCGTGTCGAAGACCAAGTCTACCATTCAACTCAAGTGGAATGTTTGTATTTTTACTACTTTGTATTCTATTGCATTCTGGGTTATAATTGTTTCCTCACTTTTCACGTAAAGTGTTTCACACACCTACCTTGTTTCTTGCAGGCTGCTGTTGACAATGGGAGCAAAATTACAAATTACATCCTCGAATACGACGAGGTGGTTGTCAGGCGTACAAACTTCTTTATTAAAAACAATTACAATTACCGTACACTGTAGACACGATCGTTTGAAAATGAATCGCTGAAAATTATTTGAATTAAAAATACGTTAAATTACATAATCAGGGTCGTGGCAGTTCAAAGTTCGTCGAACTCTACAACGGACCTCAGAAGCAATACAAAGCAAACAAGCTCCAACCATCCACTGGATACAGATTTAGACTGGCTGCCTCGAACAGCCATGGAAAGAGGTTTAAATTGATTCCACTAAATCTCTCAATTGATTGTTTTTAGTATTATTTATCCATACAGCAGGCAAACATGCATTTCTACATATATCAGCCTAAAAGAGTTGTTCGCTTAATTCCACCAAGATGCGAATATTTATTAATTACATCTTACCTTCGGTTTCAGCCCATACAGCGAGTCCATCTGCTACAGCACCAATGGACCCGTCCCCTCTCAGACGGACCCCCCGATGATGTCCGATCCTACCTCGAAGTCCATGACCATCTCCTGGGTTAAGAGACCCTCCGACGAGACCTTCACTCTCCAGATGGAAGACGAGTCCACGGTAATTATTTTCCTCCTTCTAACTCTTCCATTAAGTTCAAATGATAGGGATGGTGATGGTATTGATAGTGATGATTATGATGATGTTGGTGGTGTTGATTTTGATTATTGATGATGATGATGATGATGATGGTGGTGGTGGTGATGATTACCATTATTTGATCAATGGTAGGCATCTGCTGTTAATGTCTTTATTTTTAACTTGTGATGATGAAGCAATGCCCAACATTTGATTATGTAATGTCGTGATAAAAAAGCTTCAATTCAAATGATATCGATGGTCATGGTTCACTTAGCTTGCTTCTCAAAGGACAAATTCAGATCTTGCCAGTGCAATGAATAATGAACACAACTTGCAGATGTTAAAGATAGCCTCGATGATTGCATGAAAATGTCGTGTCGATTCATTAATAACTGTCTTTGTGGGCAATTGTTAGGGCCATGGTTTCTTGACTGTTTACAATGGGTCTGACATGTCCTACAAAGTGACCAAGCTGAGGAGATACACGGACTACATGTTCCGAGTTAGCATTTATCCTTGGCATTTTAAATGAATAAGTAATGGAATAATAAAATAATGTTGTTGAAAAAATGGATTTAATTATTTTACTAAATTCAGTTTCTTAAAGGCTGCAAGAAGTAATCAAGATATTATTGCCTCAATAATTTACAATAATGATAATAATAACAATAATAACAATAATAATTAATAATAATAATAATAATAATAATAATAATATGTGCATGTTGGAACCTACCCTGCATTCACTTTCAATGATTTGCAGCTGCAAGCCAAGAATGAAGAGGGTAGCAGCAAGTGGAGTGATGTGGTGACCTTCAGGACACTCCCTGACCGACCTCAACCCCCTCTAAGGCTTCAAGTCAAGGGCAAGACTTCCTCTACCAGCTTCAAATTCTCATGGGGTTTGTAAAAGCAGCCACTTCAAAGTCATTTTCCCCCTCTAATTTGCCCTCATATCATGCAATTTGGCATTAAACAAGCTTCCCATCCTACGTGCTAAAAATATCATTCCATGATGTTAACACGGAATTTTTAAATTCGGTCGTTGGCCGTTGGTAACTGTTTGTAGAATGTGTTGTAAGGTTTGTTGTGGATGTTACAATGTGAATACCTGTGTGGATGTGTGAATGTGTGGATGTTTACATTTATCACTTCTCACCTCAGTGAATTTCTACTTAATAACAAAACTGTGCTTCTGCAGAAGAACCAAAAGATGCTGGAGGTGTAGAAGTTGATCACTATGTGGTTCACTTGGCCAGTGGAAGTGGTGAGAATAATTTATTAACAATATTATTATTTTATCTTTTTAATGATACTTATGGTGATGTTTTCATCCAATCGAAGGATTCCAAGAATACACAGACACGAAAGAAAGGGAAATGACGATAGATGAACTCTCTCCGGGTCAAACATTTAAGGTCAAAGTTCAAACAGTCACCAGTGGAGGTACCAGTGAGGTTTGTTGGTTTGAAATATTTTTATGTTGGAAGACACTTTCATTTTCATAGTTGCACATATTAAAAAAAATATTGTATCTATAAATGTAACTATTGTTGAAATTTATTTATTTATTTACATATTTTATTTATGTACATTTATTGAAAGAAATGAGCTCACAAATGCAAAAAAGACATAAAAACATCACTGGTTATGATTGCCTTTTTGTGGCAATTACGAAGAGGTTTGTTGCGACTTACGGCGATGCTCGAGACGACAATGAGCCTTGTGAAACGATAAATTAGAACCCCCGGGCCAGAGTCGTCGTTGCCGACGAGGACGATTGGCATGATGATTTGAATCGTCCAAATAATTATTATCGTCCAGATAAATGCATTTTACTCTTACAGTTCTCCGAAGTGCTCGCAGTCACGACTCAGGCTGTCGCTCCAGGTCCGTGCAGAACTCCGAAAGTGCACAAAGGAAAAATTAAGCCGACGCATTTCTGCGTCACCTGGGGTGGGTGACTCGAAAATTAATTCACGTGATTAATTATTCATTTATTCAACATAATTTTTCTGCAAATTTTCGCATCCTGGATGCAAAGAATACTTGAGGACCTCTCGAGACTTGCAATCATCTTCGTTACAGTTGTAGAAGCAATTATAATGGCCGACATTATTAAACACTGCAATTATGACTTTAAATTCACTTCTACCTGTAGATCCCCCTGATAATGAGGGAGGTGCTCCTGTAGCAGAGTATGCGGTACTCATAACAAACCCCGACAACTCCAGCAGGGAGGCCTACAGAGGGAATGACTTATCCTGCATCATTGCCGGACTCCGCCCGGGAGAACTGTACCTCGTTCAAGTCAGAGCCATCAATAAAGCTGGGGTGAGACATGAAATGCAATTATGTTTTTCTAATATTAATTACATCGACAACGGGTCAGGCATCATAATTAGTGATGTAAATAGAGAAACGACATGAAATGATGGAACTTTAATTTACTTAAAGATCGGATTTTATTTTCAGTCCGGACCTTGGTCCGAAGCTTTGGAGGCCAAAACCGCGAGTTCGGCACCCGACGCCCCCTCGAAACCCGAAGTGACTGCCAGGTCTCCCCACTCAGCCTCGTGACTTGGAGTCAACCCAAGTGCAATGGTTCTGATGTCATAGAGTATCGACTAGAATGGAAGTTTGTTCAGCAGTTTGGACTGGACAACAACAATGACAGTGAGACTAACGGGGAAACACTGGACGCTGAGGATGATGATGATTTCTCACCGGTACATCAGTATTTTACTTCTTTATCGACAAATTAATTGAATAAAGCTTGATGGTATTTCAAGCTCGGTATGACTGGAAATATTTTTATAAACAATTTTGTGTTTTAAATGCATTGGACGTTTCACATTTGTTTGTTTTTAAGATAATTCATTGCTGTTTTCACAAAAGCTCTACTGTGGATCAGCTTGGAGTTATGAAGTCAACAAACTCCTTCCTGCCTCTAAATATTCCTTCAGAGTTTTAGTGAGTTCTGTGATGATTCGTCCTCGTAAGATTCTCGCGTGGTCGTTGTAGAGAACTCTATTTTTGAATTATATTTGTTCATCATTTGTCAAATATATGTTATGCTGTACTCCTGCACAGGCTGTTAATAGCTGTGGTATGAGTCTCCCCAGTATGGCCACCATGTACTTCACTCCATCTGGAAGTCCTTCTGCAGTTCCCTCTCTCCATGTTACCATGACAACGGCGACGTCCGTGCGGTTGGGTTGGAAGCGCCCCAGAGACAACGGCAGTCCCATAACATTCTACCATGTCGACTTGGGGAATGGCAGAGTGGTTTCTGTCGACGGCGAAGAAACCGAGTTCACAGTGGATGGCCTGATGCCCGACACCTCTTACAAGTTTGTGCAATGCTTCTTTCTTGTCTTTGTATTTATAAGCTAAAACAAATTCTATTTGACACTTTATTCTGGATTACATGTAATAAAATATTCAATGTCAATTTATTTAAATTTAATAACTAATTTTTGCCTTAACGAGTAACTTAGTTTAAAAAAGTCTTATAACCGTTTTATGGGCAGTCGAAACACATCAGGCATTCAATGCAAAAGAATGTTAAAAATTGTGTCGTGTCAAGTGAATTAAAATTTAATGCAATAGGATAAATATAATTCTAGTAATAGGTCAGTTGTTAATGAATTGTTGTGCCGGTGTAACACGTACGCATTATTTCCGAGCATAAATATTGTGCTCTCGAGCATGTGGATTAATATGTCGGTCATTATTTGTAAGCTGCTTATGATACGTTCTGTTCAAATTAAGCCTAACGACTTATGCTCCAGAATACGAGTCCAAGCGGTGAACGGGGCGGGCGTCGGTCCTTACGGGTCCTCGGTCAAAATCCTCACGAGGAGTCTTCCACCAGAACCACCGAAGTTGGAGGTGATCAGCTGTGGATCGAAGTTCATCAAGTTCAAGTGGGGAGACGCCAAGGGACCCGAGGTGGTTCAATATTGTCTGGAGATCTCTAGAGATGGAGAGAAGTGAGTCTTTGCATATTGATGCAGCATCATTTATGTAAACAGACATATTGATTCAAAATCTAAACAATAATATGTGTGCTGCGATGTGTCTCCAAGGTTTAATTGTTCTCACTTAGTTACCACACCATCTACCAAGGAACCAGCAGGACTCACAAAGTTTCCAAGCTCAACGAGGCCACGGATTATTACTTCAGAATTTTTGCCACAAATGAAGCCGGCGATGGGCCCCTTTCTGCCCCTGTCAGAGTCAGCACCAATAAATCTCCTCCGCCCTCCCTTAAAGGTGAGGCAAACAACACTATGAATAAAGCCATGAATTTCATTGCATTGTAATGGATTTAAGTTAAATGTAAAAATTGTTTAAATTTTTGATGATGTCTGATTAAAGATTATCGACTTGTTTTAGCACCTCACATTTCTGATGTCGACTCGACTTCTTGCATGGTGACTTGGCAACCGATTAAGATGGCAGGATGCAATGACCAGTTCATCTACATGCTGCAGATTCTAAACTCACTTGTCACAGACTCATTCCAAGAGGTAGGAATAAGAATTAGGAAAGGTGCATCAGGTTTGTTCACATGTGATTTTATTCCTATTCCTAGGTGTACAGAGGTGAAACCTGTCAGTATCACTTGAGTCAACTGATACCCAACTCTGATTATCAAGTGAGAGTTTGTGCGGTGAGGATTTGCCCCGACTATGAAGACCTCATGGGTCCCTTCTCCCCAACCATTGCTTTCAATACCCGGCTTGCACCCCAATTGGAATCCAGGGCTCCAGCCAAACAGCAGACGTCTACCGCCTCTTCCAATGTTCCCGTTATCCACAACATCTTCAAGTTGGGCCGTAAGGTTGCTGCCCGGATGATCGCCAGGGAAATGACAGAAATGCACTGGGCTGTGCTATTGATGTTTGCTTTTGCTGCAGCTGCTGCAGCTCTGGCATTCTTGGCAAAAAGCATTGTAGATTTGAACTCAGCTCAGTCTTTGCCATAAAGTGTGCTAAGCATCATCTTGTTCACCATAGACTTGCATCTGACTTTCCTTGGGACACCCTCCCTTTTTGGCTCTTTTGTAGTGGACATTGAGATGATTTCTCTTAAAGCATTTTTGGGAGTTCTGCCAAATCCGATCGCGACAAATGACCACTGATATTTTAATCTTTTGTTTCAAAATGCTAGTTTCCCTTGAACATCTACTTAAATTTAAAACCATTCTTGAAATTAATCTGCAGGATTCTGCAGCCTTCTTTGCGACTTACATGGCCACTTCTCCGATCTCCCTCCTTCCTTTGTATATAAAAGTTATAGAAAACCACACCAGAATTTCTGCTGGCTCCTTCCTTTCAACCAGTCTTAATGGCCCTTAGGTCTGTCGTCATCACTCCTGCTCAATCGCTGGCTTCGTGGTGCTCTGGGTCCGGGTTCGAACTTCTTCCGAGGTTGGGTGGAGGTATCGTAAACGCTGAGCTGCTGTGACACGTTATCTATTTTTGTGAGCATCATTCTCCATTTTAAGAACGTCTATGTACTCGTGGGCACCTTGTTATGAAATCAATTGTTCCAATTGTGACGACTTCAGAGGATTTTTTGTTGCCCTTGTTTAACCAATTTGAAGTTCATTTAGAAATTTCAGCCATCGTTATAGAGAAGTATACAAATACATTTATTTCATTATCATCGACTTGGAAAAGTATAAAAACAAGTTATAAAGGAATAAATGAATCTTGGATTGTTAAGCACGCTTCATTTGCACGTAAGATCTGACTTTAGCATTCAGAGGAATGATTTGCTAAATAACATTTTTAGAAAATTACAATCACATTGCAACACAGCAATTGATTCTCCTGAGAGAAATCAAGCAAAAAATAAGAGAATCAAAATGTAGATCAAATAAATTAAGAGTTGCCAATTAATGTAAAATTAGTACACAAAACAAAACTCTTCAAACTCTCTTGGTGTGAGAACAACAAATGAATGAGATGTTGCCAGCCATAACTGGAATGAATGAATGAATATCAAGCTTTGGCTGGAATGTCACCAAATAAACCGACCTGGAAATTGGAAAAGTGGTGGAAACGATGTCTGGTTGTCCAACGACATTAATAATTCATAGCAAGAAGCAGAATAAGGTTACGACGTGAAAAGCAGGCGAAGCAGTGCTTGGGGATGGTGCTCCAGATGAAGGTGACAGTATCAAACTCCATTTCCAATCATGGTGGCCAGACTAGATGGTTCATTCATTCTGAAGGCAGCCTTCAGGCGTTTGACTTGATCTTCAAGGTCCTGAATCCTCTGATCCTTCTGATGCAGCAAGTTCCTCAGACTCCTTATCTCTTCTTGTTGGTTGTGGAATGTCTTCCTCAGCTTCGAACAGATTATAAGAATAATGTAAGTTTGTTGTTGTATAACACCCACATCATTGAGGACAACAATTTTACAATGTCTTGTGATAAGTTTCTGAAGATCTGAAACTCTTACTTCCATTTTCTTCTGTTCATTGCTGTCCTCCTTCTCCTGGGGACTGTTCTCTGTGAGGGCTATTTTCGATCCCCATGTTCTTCTGGCTGAATAGAATCCAGAGGTGAACGAATCGGGCGTTTTTTTGTTCTCCCTGGGAGCCATGCCTCTGTTGTGAATCAAAATTTGACCCTCATTGATTGCAAACCTGCAATCTTAGTTTACAATCTCAATCCTCATAAGGTTACCCAATGTTGCAAACAAAATCCTCTGATGTTGAGAGCCTGTGAATGTTCTTAAGTGAGTCTGGTATCTTCACAAAGCAAGAAGCCCGACCTGGGGTAGGCCCAGTTGAAGTGCCACCTCCTTTCCTGAGGACCACCCTCTCACCAATATTTGGCAGGTGACCTTTTTGATCTTCTGGAATGGTTTCAATGATGCCGTATTTGGTACTGAACACCGGTGTGGCTTCAAACTGTCATGAACATTAAAATTTTGGAGATGCAATTAACACTGATTGAAAGAAATCAGTAGAGGTAATTCCTAACCAAATGAGTATTGCATAATTAGATTTCTTATTGCACAATTTTTAAAGATCTCTCCTCTATTTGATAACAGAGAGAGAAAAAGATCTTATGAAGGAACAATCAGCTGGTAGCATATCAAGGCAAGGTAACATGTTTGTTAAGGGTTACCAAAAATGCTAAAAGTGAGTGCAAGGCTTAAACGTTTTTCTAAAATTCATTTAAAGCTAACAGCTTTAATTATATTATAATAAAACAGGATGAGTAGAAACCTGGAGGGAGACTTTGTCCGGTTGGCGATCAATTCCAGACAGCCAATCCTCTGCAGTGAGGCAGCTTACGCACGAATTTGTTGGCGGGAAGACATCCTCGTGGAATACTTCCGACTGAATCAACGAACGTGCATCGACCGATTTAAATATTTTAAGTGCATTAAAAATTAATTAAAGCATTACAAATCAATGATATTATTTATAGATAAAAATGAAATTTGAAAATAAAAATATCAATGATCGAATAAATCCAAACATGAAAGCACCTTCCTGGGCACGATCATAGAAATCGGCTCCACCGCTTCCTTGGTCGTGTGCAGTTTGTAGAATCGAACGATCTCGCACCTCTTAACTTCACAGCCCCTCTTAGGCATTTGACCTGAAGTCGAACTCATTCGGTCGTAGCGACGGAATCGGCAGACGCACGCGGAAGTTATCGTTAGAATGAACACGACAGAGCAACTCACCCAATCCCCTCTGAGGCAAGTTGGATTGGAACTGATTGAGGAACTGCACGTGCGGGCAGGAGTCCGAGATTTCGTAGAAACGAACGTTGCCATCCCCCTACGCACCATTTCATCGCCATAAACGAATTAAAATAGATACCACTCTCGTGTTTTAAGCTTTCATTCGAAAAGAATGTTTACTTTTCCGGCAAGGAACATGATTTTGGTGTCGTGATCGAAATAAGGGATCAATATTCCGCTGGAGCAATCGACGTTTTCGGCTTTCAAAGGTTTCGACATGTCCTCCTGCGTTAATAAAATTAAGTGCTTCACTGAAGTTGCAATCTGCAACATCAAAGTATCGATCTGACATGACCGATTGAAGTGGCACCATCAATCAACCACAATTAATATCACTACCATGACTCAACAACATCATCATCATCAACATCATGAGTTTTAAAGAAGGGAATTCCTTACAGTGTTCCATAAAGCAAACTGTCGTTCACTCATGCGTGAAAACCCGGTCGTGAACAATCTGTTTTTGCCCACAAAGACAATCTTCGAGCACTTTGTGCCTAGATGTCCCTCGCCTTGCTAGAAATACATCCATGACGTTGAAGTTTACTGATTGTAAAATTTTGAAATTATAATAATTCCTAGTTGTAATTATTATTTCCAACATGAAATAACATCATCATTATCATTACCACCAGAACCGATCCATTCCTCGGATCAATGACTCTAATAGTTTTGTCCTTGCACGTGGAGGCAAAGAAGCATCCGTCAGGACTCCAGGAGATGGAAAAGATGACATCACCGTGGACTGAAATGATGCGAGCAGCTTCTCCTGTCTTGCAATTCCATACGATCACCTTTGGAGTTGGAAACGCTTTTAAGGATGAATTCTTAGAACTAGACACAATGACAACAACAACAACAGAAGCTTTGATCAATCTTTAAGCACTTATTTTGAAGAGTTAAACCACCAAAACAAAATCTTTATTTAGAGTCACTCAGCTGTGGGAGTTTGAATGTTTAATGGCTTCAATCTCCAACTAAAACTCAATTTTCAAGGATGCCCAGCGTAATCATCATCATCATCATCTTATTTTCAAGTGTTCAATTACTTTTATGAATCATCAAAATGAAAACTCCACACAGGTTTTACAACTTACTTTGTTAAGCAACCAAAACTAAACTAAGTGATGTCATAATTATTTATTAATTAAATTGTAATAAAATTTAAATCACCTTAAAATCGAGGCCGGCAGAGAGGAGAATGTCGGATGCCACGGGGTGCCACTCGATGTGCCCCACCTTCTTGAAGTGACCCCGCATCTCGATCGAGCTCTGCGTCAGAGGCGCCGTTATGCCTTTGTCTGGGATCGACCATAACTTGATCTGCAATCATTAATTCATGTCAGACGATGATGAATTTATGTTTTATTGGAGAGCAACTCGGCAGTTGCCTTGCCTTAACGAGAGTCATTTCGTTAACATGTCGGCATAAATAACCGGTCGTTAAGTAATAAACTAATCGATAAAAATAATTAAAGTAAATAAAAATATAAACAAGTGAAGAATGCGAAAGGACGAACGGTCGCGTCGTCGGAACAAGATGCGATGACGTTGTCGTCGAAAGGGTTCCACTTGATGTCGGTCACCGATCCTCTGTGGCCGCAAACCCTGCCGAACGATCCGACCAACTTTCCCGTCTGCGGAGCATTAACGGTCGCGACGTAATTATTTGGTAAAAATAAAACGAAAATTTATAAACACTTTTGATGTTAAATATGCACATTATTCACCCAATCGCTTAATTACACATCAGACATTTAAATGTCATTCATTTGGATAATTAGATGCAGATGCCTAAAAGAAGCAACCAAAATCCTACATTGAGCTGAATTCAATTAACATAACTCAATCTTTTTTTTTCTAGAAAGAATGCCTTTACAAAAAAATCATGCCACATAGTCAAGCAATTTTCTTACTTTGCCAAAGAACGTAACTGAATATTTTATGTCGTGCCCCAATCTTATGTTGCATATTAATAAAAAAAACAGTTTCAATAATTATAACATTGCATTCCAACTGCTCATCAAAAATAAAAAAGGCTATAAATTGAAACCTGATTGATTGGCAGCACCAGGAAGACTCCCCCACCAGTAGACTCGATAACAATGGCCAAAAACTTGGGATTAACTTCACAGAAGTTGCTGTCATGAGCATTAGTGGTCACTTTGATGCCCTCATACCATGACTCCTTCTTGCTTGGGCTTCCATACAAATGTCGAAATTTTGAACTTCTCACTTGAAACATCTTCAGAGAAACAACACAAAGTCGTTTAGAATTCTAATCAAAATTGTGCACATTTTGTGACAGCATGAATATGTGACAGTATATTCTAGCTATAACTTTTATGATTTAAAAGGCCAACTTCCAACAAACATAATAAGAAAATAATAAGCATTCTAAAAAAATGTGTATTGCCTTACATGAAAATATGAAACGTTACACTAAGTTAATAACTTGAAAATATTACCTTTCCGCTTTAGTTCTTTTCAAATATGATCTTCTAAATCAAGGACGGGTTGGAAAATTCCAAAAGGATTATATATTCTTCGGGAATATCAGAAAATCAAACGAACGGCAGACTCTCAAATAACCGATCGCAACAGAAACGAAGCGCACACCGACTGTCTGCCTCATTATGCCCCTTTGTTTCGTGATATCAACACCAACGCCAGGTTCTAATCATTTTAAAACTGTGCTGCAACATTTGTTACAAATTTATTAGAGAGGATTATTTTCATTAGAATTGAAATTACAATATATGCAATATTTTTGGTTACAGCAGATAATTAAGCCCTGTATTTGCCAGGAACCTGAAAAGGCTTATCTAATTTAGATCTTTAGACTTTCACTATTCCTAAAAGAAACTATTCTTAAGCAGAAGTTTGGACTGCATCCAAAAATCTTTAAATTGAAAAATGTGCCATAACCTCCTGCGGCAAAATTTATTATTCAAAATTTTGAATGGAAGGAAGCGTTTTGAAGATCTGCCTAGATTTCTGTAGACGTTTAGGCAGTCCTGTTAAACTCCCATGGGCGGTTTTAATTTAAAACCTTTCCATTCCTCAGAAGAATTTAAAACACAATGTTCTCTTCGGTCATAAATTTAACCAATCAAAAAGCTTTTCTTGACCACGTGACGTAGATGGGGGTCATATACATGTTTGATGGTTCCTGTTGTTAAGTAAATGGCGGTTTGCATTGAGATGTACAGCGGATGGAGAGAGGCAATTGCAGTATATAAGGACGGTTTCCGTGTTCGTATGAGACGTGGTCGATGGCACACGTTGTATCCAGTCGACATCTTGCTGATGGCTATTTATGTCTTCTTGTTTACTCTAACCTTTAATGGCCTTCCTGACATATTTTGGCAATTCCAAGTCTTTTTCGAGAAGCGGGAGGCAAGAAAACAAGAGCACGGATGGAATGGTCGGTGTTGCATTAGGCGGAACTGCAACAAATGAGTTCGTGCCTCCCAGAGGTATCCCTGCGGTCTGTTGCCTTGTTTATTTCCACGTCTCCATTCGATTCCATGCATTATTATATTATTATTCCCCATTTGACCACCATATTTATTTTATTATGATGTATTTTTACATATGAATTTTAATATTTAAGCTAATATTATTGTTGATATTATCTTTATCACCAGACTTCCTCCAGAGAGCGGACTCCAAAAATAAAATCACCAAAAATCACCCCCTTGAAAAATGATTTAAAAAGAGAAAATAAATTTCTAAGTTATTATTCAAAATTTCCTTTAATTATCTACTTGGGTTTTCTGATTTCAAATTACAGGATAATTTTCATAAATTCTATTTAAGCGTTTTCAGAAACCATGAAATTATTTAGTTAAAATAACATTGATAATAGATTATTATTACTATATATTATTAAATACTAGCAAGGCTAATAAAGGATAGAAGTGAATCAAAATTTGAATTCGAGTACAATAAGCTTGTAGTGATCAAATAATCACTTAAAAATGAAAAACTCAAGTGATGCTATTCATAGTTGACCTCTTCTAATTTTTAACTCGCGAGGAGTTTGGATTGATTGAGACGTTTATAATTGTGAGTTTTACAACATTCAAATGATTAAAGCTCAAACTAATTTTAACGAAGTGAATTGTAGGAAATTACAATGAAGTGCCATCACATCTAAAACTAAACAATACTAAAAACTAAGAAATATTACTAAATAACATCACGTCTAAAGCTCGATTGACCATTCGTGTCAATGAAATTATGGCGAAGATAGGAGATTTAGAAGTGGTCCACAAAAAGAGGATTTGAAAAATAAATCAAGTGGCAATTTTTAATTTCAACATCGTTGACAGAAACATTTTTACACCTTGTTCTTCTGTGTCCTCTGAAATTTCATCTCAGGATGAACTTTCTCCATCGACCGGGATAAAAATAGCATCAAAATTCCCAGAACATCGAGTCCCGCCTGCAACATTCCTTTTGATGTTTTATCTTTC
>MPNW01000003.1:399203-406703 GCA_011800805.1 Hirudo medicinalis
GTTATTATTATTATTATTATTATTATTATTATTATTATTATTATTATTATTATTATTATTATTATTATTATTATTATTATTATTATTATTATCATTATTATTATTATTATCATTACCATTGTTGTTGTTGCTTTATTGTTTCAATGCCTAGGTGGCGTGTTGTGGGGCAATTGAGAGATACGTTGGAGTGAACGGTCGATAAGGAGAGATTCACTTTTAGAAGGGAATTCACTTAATTGAGCCTCTTTGAATGGAATAATATTTATTATTATTTAGCCTCAGTAAGATGTAATTATTTATTGACATCATCATCGACATCGTCGTCATCGTCATCGTCATCATCATCATCATCGTCGTCGTCGTCGTCATCGTCATCATCATCATCGACATCATCGTCATCATCGTCATCATCGTCATCATCATCATCATCATGACGTTTTTAAGTTCTTATGCTCCGACTATTACTATAATGATATTGTATAATAATTATTATTACTATTTATTATTTATTTTTTATTATTATGTTATTTTATTATTATATATCATTATATTATATTATAAACTAATATTACATTTGGGAGGTTTCTGTCCCTGGTGTCCATGCAGGACACGCAAGCCTATCTTATTATGATGTCATTTCCTGTCGGTCCCAGGGAACCACAACTTGAAAATGCACCTGGTTCGACCTTTGCTTGAATGAATTAAGCTCTTCCTTTGATGGCCATTCTTCCTTTCATTCATTCACTCATTCATTTATTCAATTCATTCATTCACTTCATCAATGTCATTGTCATCGTTACCGTCATTGTCGTCGTAGTCTTTGCAACTAATTCAGTGAATGCATTCACATGAACGTCTGGACAGTTTGGGGAACGAGAATGAGGAGGACGAGGATGCATGGTACGTGTTTGGTTCTCATCACTGATGGCCAAGAAGGTCATGAATGTCACAAATTGGAAAATAAGATCACGGATAGCACTCGATCGGATGGCGGATAGGAGGCCTTAAAAGGGGAACCGTCGTTTCTATGGAAACGGGGGTGAGGCTCGGACGCCGAGAGAAAGAAAAGCGACGAAAGGAATGAGTTGCTCGGAAATGTGTCATTTGACGACTTCTTTTAAGAAATTTAAAGCAATAATAATTATTCATAATTTAAATGTTTTATTAATTAATTATTTAAATTATTAAATTATTATTATTATTATTATTATTAATATTATTATTTACAATTTAAAATGTTTTATAAGTTTTAAATTTTATATTATCTATGAGGTTTGATTCGCTGCCATAAAAAAATTCCCGCAAATTCCAAGAGAATTAGCTCCTGATGATGCAAATGCATTCATTCACTCACTCATTCATTCATTCATTCATTCATTCATTCATTCATTCATTCATTCATTCATTCATTCATTTATTCATTTATTCATCCATTTCATTCATTCGCCTTCGTTAAAAAATTACATAACTAATTAATTAATTCATCCATCCATTCGTTCACTAATTCATTCATCCATCCATCCATCCATTCATTCGCTCGCTCATTCATTGAATTCAGAAGAAAGAATTTGAAAAAACTCCATCAAAGGAGTAATTTGTCCTCGGATGGTGGTCGTAATCTTCTCAAAAATAATGATTAAAACAGTTTTCTTAATTTAACAACAAAAACCTTTCAAAAAGTGGATCGTTTAATCTACAGAGATGGGCGCATTATATTCCTCCCGTAAATAATTCAGACTCCTCCATTTCATTCAACACGAGGCAGACGATTATTTCTGGCCTCCTTTTTTCTTCACAGGAAATTTGCTCAACGCTTCAGGCGATTATGGAGATGCTTATTCTGATATGATTGTAGACTTGAAATAATAGAATGAATTCAGTCCTTATGATTTGATAATAATAATAATCATCATCATATCCTTATCATCATTA
Organism: Hirudo medicinalis; assembly: GCA_011800805.1. Taxonomy (NCBI): domain Eukaryota; kingdom Metazoa; phylum Annelida; class Clitellata; order Hirudinida; family Hirudinidae; genus Hirudo; species Hirudo medicinalis. The sequence goes on from MPNW01000003.1 coordinate 401,136, forward strand.
TGAATAATTATATGACATAAAAAAATAATCAAGATATAATAATAATAATAATAATAATAATAATTTAAAAAAAAACAAGAAAATTAAAGGTGTAATATTAATTTAAAAAAATAATTAATAATTAAACAATAATTATTATTAATTGTTTAATTCAGTCATTGTGAATTCGCAGGTCAATGAAGCAATTCAAAATTCACTAAACAATTCACTACGCATCGAAGTAATTCACCGTGCATGTGTTGTCTTCTGTAATCCATGCATGGGAGAAAGAAATGTTCTCTAAGTAAGTTGTTTAGTCACGCGTGGATGCCGTTCGTGGGGAAGAAATGAAAAAATTAAGTGTCGTTGCTATTGTCGCCCTGCTGCCATTGATGGAGTGTTGTTGCTGGGAGGCAGACGTCGTTGCCAAGCATTTGTTGTCGTTGGCGACGAAGTGAGTTGTTTTAATCACGTGGAATGAATTTCCTTAAGTCCTCTGTTTTGTTTCTTAGCACAAGTGATTGAAGTAAAGCCTCGAGGCCTTAGGAAGCCAAAGAAATGATCCTCGATGTTGGTCTTCTGCGCTACATAAACAATTGATGACTTTGCAAAGCTTCCTTGCCCACTCGTATAAACTGTTTCGTTCGTTTATGCCTTTACGCATTCATTCACCCACTTTATTATTCATTCATTCATTCATTCATTAATTAGTTAATTTCTTAATCAATTATTAATTAGTTTGACGATTCATGTGATTAACAACAATGCATTCACCTCACTCTCGGATCATTTGTTTGAAAACTTCCACTCCTCTCATCGAACTTCGGTGTTCGCATCGTGAGTGACATCAACTTTATTAAGGCATAATCATCTTTCTCATTATTTCTGTCAGACGAATGTATGAATTTCTTTCACTTCATAGTAATAAATTATGTGATAATAATGTTATTTATAAAAATAATAATTGATAATTTTAATTAAAAAGGTCATTCCATAAATACGAACATATTACAAGTGTGTAATAATCAAACACAACGATAATAAACAATTTGGGACAAATGAATAACAAATAATAAAAGTAATTAATTGAAATAATTATTTGACTGGTGTGAAGTCCTAACAAGGTGGTGATGTGACAATTTTTCACTTCAATGTTTTTCAAGAAGTTCCATTGTTCTTGCAATTTCTATATTTCTATAATATTATATTTCTATAATATTATATTTCTATAATTTCTATTAGCTCGTTAAATTAATTAATTGCAATTTATTAAAACTAAAATGAAATTTCCTAATTAATCTTGTAGATAATCCCTGAAATAATTGTTTGGAATGTTGTGAGTATTATTTTTTAAATTATAAGGTTCAATCTTATAATTGCTATTTATAACGATATTGGAAAAGGCAGCGCTTGACATTTTGGGCATCATATTCTTTGCTTAACACGGACTTAAAGAGTCATCATGTCAACCAAATTGACGTGCAGATGGATGAGTGACGGACTCGTGTGACTAGGATGAGGCACGCATCGCCATCACCACTAACGTCATCGTCATCTTCATCGTCATCATCAATGTCATTGTCATTGTCATCATTAGAAATCGTAGCATAGTTTATTATTGTGCTACTTAACAGGGGCAATAACACTGTGTACCGTGGGGCTGATAAGGGCTGGAACTCTCAGAAATGTTTACCAAACGTAAATGCATTTCTGAGCAAACCTCAAGGGGTGTTCACTTTCGACCCACTGAGATTCCTCCCTGGTGGGTGTCCTCTGCAGATAAATGACGTCAACGTCCTTAAAAACGACTCTGGCTTTCTCAATTTTACTGAACCAAATGATTTTTATTCTTTTACGAAATCAGATCTTTGTTTTTGTTTTGTTTATGTTTTGTTTTTGTTTTGGAGCGAAAGGTCAGGGTTAGGTTGAGAATTAGGGTTCCATTCCCTCCCTGGTCCGATAAAATTGTTAGGTGCCAAATAATGCGACATCAATGGCCGCTTGACCTTTCAACTTTGGGGGAACGTTTAGCGCATTCGAGAGACCTTTAATTCAGACTCATTTAACGAGATATTACGAAGAAATACAAATTAATTTTTTTAAATAAATAAACTTAAATTATGGATCATTAAATGTTATTATCGATGCAATAATTAATACTTATTTAATAAATTATTATAATGTAAAGTATTAATAATAATAATTATAATAATATTTAATATTTAATAAAAAATAAGTTCATCCCTCAACTTCTTAGAGGCCATCTAATGAACTCGGCGGATTATCTCGTGAAGATGCGACGAAAGAGGAATGATGATTTCATAAAGCAAATGTCCTCATTGAGATTACCATGATCATGATCTGCATCCACAGCATCCGAGCTGAATTATCGCCATCCATCCCGTTGTTTAATTCTTTCGAGGTTCACATCAGTGAATTGGTTTCCATGGTATTACAAACATAACAAACAGAAGCTTATTTTCATTTGAAATGGGATCATGAAATTCCTTTCGGTCGACAAATTTCAGAAGAAAGTCTGAAAAGGGAATAAAATGTTTGGCTGAAATAAAATAAAAAGCCAAACAAAAAACCAGCCATAAAGGTTTGTCACACATAATTCCAAGAAGATGAAAGAAAAAGGGCATCTACTGTGGAGATTCCCGAGGATCGCTGAATTCAAACGTGGTCAGCCGCCGTTTAATGCTTGCTTGTTTGCTTTTTCGACCTGGAAGACTCAATTCAACCCCACGATTTTCCATCATTCCATTCACAACAACAACAACAACAACAACAACAACAACAACAACAACAACAACAACAACAACAACAACAACAACTGTCAACAACGGATTGAAATATTATTTTTATGGACTATTATGTTTAGAACAATTCACCGCCTCGAGGTTCAAGATGAGGATTTAAAATAAAACTTTAATAGATGCAAATACGAGTCTTGAATGCCTCCAGGCTGAGCGGAAGTTGTTCTAAGAAAGATGAGGAGAAGGAGGAGGAGGAAGAGGAGAGGAAGAGGAGGAGGACGACGAAGATGACAACTAAGAAGCTGCATGCGATGACTTGGAGATAATTCGCAGACTGTTAACGTCTTTGGCGGGGCTTACATCATCAATAAAACATCTTTGCTGACTTGTTAGTGCATCGCAAGTCGAAGGTGTTTAAGATGGCAACAATAAAATCCAATGAAGCGTGGCACAACCTCCGTAATGCCACCGATGCATCCTGATTCGTTGTCGGTGCAAAGAATTTCAAAGATGGCTAAATTATTGAATTTAGAAAAATACATGCCTTGAAACTTTGAAACAAGACAGATTCCGGCATCGCCAAATCTGGTTGACATTAGCAGACGTACGAACTTATTGATTTGCTTGACTGAATGGGTCATCGGTAATGTCGTTCCGCATGGCTGAATAGTACGAGGAGTGTTGCGAGGTCGCGTCATAAAACATTCAGCGTATTAAAATATCTCAGATATTTTGGCTTTCCTGAAAATTTGTGGTTTCCTGTTCATTTCTTGGTGAGGAATAAATAAAGGGATGAATAAATAAAGGGATGGATAAATAAAGGGATGGATAAATAAAGGGATGAATAAATAAAGGGATGGATAAATAAAGGGATGAATAAATAAAGGGATGGATAAATAAAGGGATGGATAAATAAAGGGATGGATAAATAAAGGGATGGATAAATAAAGGGATGGATAAATAAAGGGATGAATAAATAAAGGGATGAATAAAGCTTCTTCATGCTTCCTGAGACACGCCAAAAAAACTCCTTCAATTAGTCTTGTGTGTGAGATGCAAGATTTCCTTGAAATTTCCTCCATGACCTGCGCCTTGAGCCATTTTATCCGCCATGTTTTTATTCCCTCAATCCGTCATTTCTATGCTTTCCCTCTTCTTCGCCACATTCATTCCATCCGATGAGGAAATAGAATAGAGTCCAGCAGAAGGCATCGACCATGCGAGAGTTAGAGGCGGGAACTCATCCTGTAAAGAAATTAAGACCGAGTCATTATGGAATTAGGTATTGAGTGAATTAAGAAGTATTATTATTATTATTATAATTATTATTATTATTATTATTATTATCATCATCATCATTATTATTATTTTTATTATTATTAGGGTATTGCCTGAAGGTCGTATGACGCCCATGCAAACATTTTGCCACTTTTTATGACTTTTACACGCTCGGTGGAACATCAAAACAGAAAATCCATTCTTCTCTCACTTCCAGTGGTCCGGATGTGAATCTGTTTATTAAAGGAGAAATTGAATTGATTCCCAGGCATGTCATGCGAATTGAAAGTTTGCGTGCGAAATGAAATCCTCGTGCAGATGATTGCAACTTGAACGTTCAGCATAATTCCACCTGCTTTTGTTTCGCTTGTAATTCCTTTCCACTTTCAAACACTCGAACCTCATTTGCCTCACACCGGTGGAGCAATTACTGGCCGCGTTCCGTGCACTCCGGCCGGTATCACGTGATGATGAGAAGGGCATCTTAGCAGGTGTCACGAAAGGTGAGGAGATGCTGAGGAAGAGGAAACATAACTTTTTACTGCTCCCTAACTCTCAATTTGCTATGTTTGCAGACGTAAAATTTGCATAAAAATGGCGAGTTCAAATTCCCCTTTCGGTTTTGAAATTAAAAAATATCCAATTTCATCTCTTTCTTCGTCCTTCCGTTCATTATGATCCTGCCATGGCCAGGCCAGGAGTTGAACAGCCTTATTTTTGAAAATAATAAATTATTTTCTAAAAATTTTTGACGACGCAATAAAACTGGAACAAATCACCCCGAAATTACGGAATTACTTCCCCTCTTTAATTTAAAAGAAATAATTTTTCCAAGAAAAAATGAAAATATCCGAGAACTTCATGGTAACATCTGTTCTCCCGTTCAATCCAAGATTCAAAAACTTCAAATTATCCTTAAAAATCTTGAAGCGCTTCATTTTGTATGTTGTTGTTGTTGTTGAGCTGAAACGATGCAATTTTATTCCGAGTTACCTGCATGCCTCAGGTGATTACAGATCCTAAAAAGCACCTGTGGCTAATTAGACTGAGTCTTTGAAGATTCATTGTTTAAAAATAAAGGAAGAATTATCGAATCCGAAAAGTCCAGAAGAGTAGAAAGTTCTTTCGTGGAATGGAAGATCAAACCTTTGTACGTCAAATCATGGCAGAATCACATCCATCCATTGTATCGCTCATTGAGATGCACAGCATTTAAATTGAAATATAGATCAATGGAGACGTGAGCAGCACTGAAGAACATTTGCAGCATTTTAACAAGCAGACATTTTAGCAACAGTTTGAGTAAATTTCAGCATTTAGGACAGTTTCGATTGATGATTTCCTGCCTGACTTGTGATCGATGTGAGTGGCAATTATTATTATTATTATTATTGTTATTATTATTGTTGTTGTTATTATCGTTATCATCTCCATCGTCAACGTCATCGTCGATGTCGATCGTCCTCGTCATTGATTATTATGATGATGATCATCATAATTATATGGTAATGGTAATGAGTATTACTACTATTATTATTATTATTAATGTTAT
>MPNW01000003.1:411703-436390 GCA_011800805.1 Hirudo medicinalis
CATATTTTGGTTGAATTAATAAATAAATAAATAAATAAATAAATCACAAAATAGTATTTTAATAATTAATTATAAAAACTAAAAAATAAAAGATAAACTAAGTTTTAAATGAAACAATAACAAAGTAAAATTAATCCAAAATTTAAGAATAAAAACGAAATTTTATTAAAATAAACTTTAATCGATTTTAAAATTGAACCAATGAGAATCAACCTTATCACCTAACATACGGACGGCCTGCTTGGATGGTTGACTGCACAAACATAAACAGTGAAATTGATAATCAAGACAGCCGCCTCATTTCAATATTCATGAAACACAAAAGCATTAAACAAAGCCGGCCTTCGTAAAGATTTGTTGTGAAACAAAAAATAAGAGGAGAGAAGAAGAAAATAAGACCTTTCAGCATCTGGCTGTGCGGTGAATTGATGCATTCATGCGGTGAATTGATGCCGCTATGCGATGCACTTGATGAATTGTATTACAAATTGATCTCAAAGTGTATATTATATTACATAAGTAACAACAGCTTATTATTTATCACATAACTAAAATATATATGTCGTCATCATCGTCGTCGTCCTCATCGCGACGGTCCTACATAAACCCTGTGAATTGGACAGAACTCCGCACTGCATGGATTCAGTGAATTGTTCGAGGCTGCGGTGAATTACTGAGAACACAAATTCATTCATTCACGAGTTGAGACGATGGCGATCCGATGATGACTAATCAAGGTGCATTGGTGAGATGAATTGTGAGGTGCATTCGACGTTTTGAGGACATCGTGATCAGGGATTCAAAAACAGGTCGGTTATAAGTTTCAAAGTCACTTTAACTGTTCGACTGTTTGAATGCTTAAATGTTCTGTTGGATTTACTTGAAAGTAATGCAAAAATATTAATTTATTATCAAAAATTTATTATTAAACAAATGTAAACAGCTTTAAATTAAATTGAAATGAAAATTGAAGAATGACTGGAATATTATTTTCGAAATAAGTAATGAAATATTAGAAATGTGCACAGTGAACCAAATAAATTCATTTCCCGTCACCACCACCATCATCATCGTCGTCGTCGTCATCATCATCATCATCAGAAGGATGGAATGGATTAATGGAGGAAGGAAGTCTCACACTGCTCCCCATTATTTTCAGGCACACCACGCCGTGGACGGAAACATTCGCAGTGCGTGACCATGCTAGGCTGTCCACAGGACTCGAAACAAAGTCTTTGTGATGACACTGATGATGATAATGATGACGATGATGATGATGATGATGATGGTTATGGTGACGATGGTGGTAATGGTGAAGATGATGGTGATAGTTATGGTCAAGATTATTTGAGGAAACAAAGGCGAGGAAGATTGTGATTGCGATTAGGGAGATAATAATCGTAAAGAAAGTTATGATGGTGATGTGATAGTGATGGCGCCGTCGTACTCATATACTTTCACTCACTTCTCATCGAGCACGTCGACAAAACTGTCTCAAAACCCAGGAGTAGCGTCACATTTTTAGTCACACGAAACCCCACCGTTACAAAGCAACCGATGAAAAAGCAGGACAAAGCAAGAGAAGCGTGAGAAGACAGGTCCTTTCGATGGTGAAAGGATTACTGGTGAACGAATGAAGACAAGAGACGAGCCGTGGAGACAATCGTGCCGTTTGTTTTACTGCGCCTGGCGCCCGACCGGCTTCTCTGAAGGTTTTATGGCTTGTTTTCGCGAGGGTGCCTCGTCAAAGATATTCTAGCTTGGGATATTTATTTGTAATTTGTTTGCTTTTATCGTTTTTATTTTTTGTTATAATTACTGTCATTAATTAGTTTGTTTATTTATTTATTTAAGTTTTAATGTTGCTAAAATTTTAGTTTAAATGAAAAGGATGTTGTTGTTGTTGTTGTTGTTATGGATCTCTAAAAACTCCGCCTTTAATTTTAATATGCGAGGAAGGATTGTTTGTCGTCTGCTTCTTTTTTTACTGTTTGCAGTTAGCGATTAATTTTTTTTTTTATGAATCGATGAAAAGTAAATAAATAAATTAATTATTCGATAAATTATTTTCAAGTCGTTAGATTTGTTTTCAGTTCAACAAGAAATGCAAACCGAACGAACCTCGCGTGCTCAATGTTTGTGTGTATCTTACTAAGCGACTCGCGTGCGGTCGGTCGGTTTGTTTTCAAGCCGTCGGGTGCGTCGCCATAATCAAGACTTCAAAAAAAGATGTCTTCCACTTCATCGTAGTCATAGTCGTCCCACAGGCTCAGTTTTTGTGTCTTCGTTTGAAGTTTTGTTGGAACTTTGAAATTCGTTTCGTAGAAATTTTAAGTTCTTAAATTTCGAAAACGTTCGATCGAATGTTTACTTCCCGATGTTAAATTTGTTTTTATTATTGTTATGAATATGGAAGGTTTTGAATTCGAAAGTACAATAGATAGGTGAAATTCGTCGCAACCCTGTGTGTAAATATCACCGCACGAGATTAAATCAATAAGCTATTAATCCTCACGAGATTAGATTAGCAGCGATTTTTAGACGAATTAAAACACAATTTCCAGGTGGAATAGAAATCAATCCGGGCCTTTTTGCCGCCATTCCAGACCGGCAGACAGACGGCCTAGGTCGACCTCACGCGAATAATCGTCTGCTTGTGCGACTTAGAGGAACCATCTTCCTCCAGACGCCTTTTATATTTGGCGCCAACCCTTGGCTCTTTATTTGCCCAACGTATCAGTCGGGAAGTTTTCCTCATTTCCTGTCTTTCGCCCATGCTTCCTTCGTTTGAATGGTCTGTGGAGCAGGAGTTCAAACAGGGGTCAAATCAGCTGCCCTAGTTAGTAATTCTCAGAAAGGATTGGATTCTGTAATTGATAGGCTTTATCCGTAGAACGCCGACTTATGGCTAACAAATCCGCTAAAACATTTTAAGGTTTGTTTCTAAAACAAGAAAATCTCAGCGAGAAAGTATCCAATAAGCTGCCTTATCTCGTGTTTCTAAACAGTGGGTAGGAGTCGAGTGGTTATATTTTATTGTGCAGTGGCTGAAGTAATAGCGGTCACACTCGAGACGTCATGGCGACATTACTACTTGCAGCAACCACTACAACTGCTTGGAACGTCTTTGTACACAGTCAGATCTTGACTGATAAGTTAGAAAACCATGGCTTGGACAGCCTTTACAAAGCAAGTCGATTAGGCTAGCTGTTAATTTATGAACCGGGTTCGAGAACTGGGGTCACAACAGATGATCATAAAAATTTTATTATGCCTGGTTTAAAAAAGAAAAATTTGTCACAATAAAAACAACGTGCATTCTCAATCGCCCGACAGTTTGAACAAACGGACCCCAAATTCTGATTCTAAAACCACGAAATCTAAATGATAAAATAAGTTAGCCAAAATGCCTACAAATCTCAACAAGCAAATCGAAAAAAAAATAATAGAAAGGCAATGAGGAGTATCGAGTCTAAAACCACGGCAGAAATGATCGCCAATTCTCCGAACGGGTGCACTAGGCGGACGCACCTTTTGAAAACAAGTTCTAGAACAAGCACGGACGCAGTCTCGTGCTTCGCATGCTCGGATAACTGTTAAAAACGTTTGTCTTGGTTCCTTCGCCAGGTCTCGAACACCGAACCTTTGCCTCAACTGAGGCCTTTCGAGAGGATGGAGGACAGAAGTGTTTTGTCTTGGATGGCTGACTCGAGCTCTTTCTCGTTTATCCTCAGTGACATCTGGTGAGGAGTAGATTTTAGAGAAAAAATTATTTATAGAGTGTTATGCCTGGGATTACATGCATTGTAAATACTGTAATACATTGTAAAGTTCTTGAAAATATGAGCTGCTGTAGTTATTAATAATTATAAAATTCAGTGATTTATTATCTCCATTAATATTTCCTGATAACTCAAATATTACCATTCATAATATCTTAATGATAATAATAATAATAATAATAATAATATAACAACAATAATGATAATAATAATACCATAATCTGAAATAAATCATGAAGCTGCACCACATGCCAAAAGCAGACCTTATAAAGGCGAACTTCTTTGGCCTTTTTGATGCCGACCAGTCCCTGGTCTTCCATGGAGGTACAGAGGCTGAGGAATTCGGAGCGCTCGATACCAGTGACTCCGTTCTTCTTGCAGATCTTCGTGTAGTTCTCATGGAACTGTATAAGTTATGTAAGTTTATGTATGTTTCTCTAGAGGCTTGTACTTCAAATTTATGTTTTGGCTAATATAAATTTGGGATGCCAGTTGGCTCAGAGGGTAGTGTTCCTGCGAACGACAGTAAAAGCAACAGTCGTCGTGTTCGAAAACCCAGCTTGCACCGCCATAAAGCACCCCTGGGAGCCAGCGCTATATAAATGGTTTAAGCCCCCCTGATGCTTATGGCACTATATATAAACATACATAATATAATGCTAATCACTCAATTACTTTATCAGTCTTTCTTGGATTCTTATAAGCTATCTATCACCTCTGCCTTCATCATCATCATGATGCAGGCAACAACATCAAACTCACCTTGGCTAGGCTGACCTCTTTTGAGGTCCTCGTGTTTTTGCCCATCAGCAACAGAGTGCACACGGCCAGCATCTGTTGCAGTGGGATCCTCAGTTGAGAATCGCTCTTTGCCACGACCTTCTGACCGTAAACCTCGTTGATGACCTTCAGGATCACAGGCAAGCCCACGACCTTTTTAGCCCTCTGGGTCTTTTCGTCTGTTGTCGAAGTGAAAAGGGAATGAATAAGATTTAGTTGGTTGCAGTTGTTTGTCTTTTAATAAAGACTTTTCGGGAATAATAGTAATAACAACAGCAACAGCAATAACAATAATAATAATAGTAATAACAATAATAACATAGTAGTAATATGAACATAGAACATAGAATGTAGTTCTATCGTTACAAGAAATTCATTAAGCGCCCCTCACACTCATGGCATTCTATAAATAAATATATTATTATTATTATTAGAATTGACATCTCTATCGACATGTCCAACTCTGATTGGCCTAGATCTGACCAATGTGCACGCACTAAACTAGTCAACGAATTTCAAACAAAGCACCTGTTTCATCCTGGGGATTCTTTTTCATTTCCATCTCTACGACGTCAACGGCTCTCCGGCAGACATCGAGCGCCATCCTCAGATCTCCCGACATGGAGGAGAGTTTCCTGGCACAAAAGTGGACGCTCAGAGGTTCGATGGCCGACTCTGACCCTAGCTACAAAGTTCAAAGGTCGCAAGGTTACAACAAATGTGCCGAGAATGCTTCTACAGCAGATGCCAACATGATGATCTAGTGACTAGATTTTTGATTGACATTTGTGGATGAGGATCAAATTTATGCTTGAGGCATTGTATGCTGATTTATAATTACGAATATAATATTAATTTATATGGATAAATATGAATAATAAATATCCATAGAATCCTAGAAATATTATAAATAATAATATATGTAATAATAAAAATAACAACAACAAATATAACAACAATAATAATAATAATAATAATAATAATAATAATGTAAATGAATACATAATTAATAATGACATGAGTAACTAAATCGATAACAACGTGTTCACAACCATCACACGAAATGGATTCATAGCTAAAACAACAACAACAACAACATCAACAACAACAACGTCAATAACATCAATCAATCGACAGAAAAAAAAACCTTGGCCAATCTCTCGAGGATGATCTTTGCAATCTCCTCCCTCGAGTATGGCGAGAAGTTGAGCAGCTTCGGCTTGCACTTCTTCCTTGACAGCAGTCTCGGAAGTATCCTGTCCGTCAAGTCGAGCGAGTTGGCCACGCCCACCAAGACGAGCCTGGAATCGTCCAGTGCCGGCCACTCGAAGATCGTGTATAGCACCTCCTGGTTTCTCGAGTCTAGGGAGTCGATCTCGTCAAAGACCATGACCCTGGAGGGACAACGGTGGTGTGAGAAAGAGTTCATTGTTTTGCGAGAAATTGTTTAAGGGCTGATGAAAGGCTTGGTGCCAGTACTTGATCGATGCTGATCAATGCTTTGTTTATTTCGTTGCAGTGTATTAATTAAGTGTTTTTGGTACAATTGAATGATGGTAATCTAATACAATTGATAAATGATAATCTAAACTTTGAGCGGATCATAACAATAAATTTATGATGACATGGCAATGACAGATCGAAATGAAAATAGAAAGGATGTAATTCAACTTACACTGGAACTTTGGATGAAGTTATAAACTCCTCGATGTCCGTCACTGCCTCTTTCGAAGAAGCAGACGACTTTTTCAACCCAGATTTCGCATCGGCCTCCGACAGGCTTAGCCTGATGGCATTGAAAATCGATTGGCTATTCTTGTGCGTCATGCAATTGATGACGACCTTGATGCTCGGACACTGAATGAAAGGTTTAGAAGTGACTTGAAGAAACAACCATGTAATTTATAATATCATTTTGGATTTCATTTTGGGCGTGCAGGCCGGCCGAACGGGTTGCGTTCCCGATTCTGGTCATAACGACAACAGTTGCAGAGTATCATGTTCAAAACCCAGCCTTCATCGCCAGGGAGCACCCTTGCCTAGGGGCACTGTATAAACAGTAGATTTATTAATCTCGTTCCGATACAAGAAATACCAAGTTCAAAATATCGGCTAAATACGAGTACACAAAATAATTGTTGAATATAATTATTAGCCATAACTTGATAATTCTTTTATTAACTCGATAACTGATACAAACATCGGTCAAGATGCAACACCAAACAAGGATTAACAAATCTTATGCAATATCTGAAATGCTAAAACAGACCGACCGTCGACGTCATCAGTACCACGTCGATCACACACAAAGTTCAATTGAAAAATCAGAACAAAATTAATTCGACCCATTCTCTGAGTTCGAATCCCGTCTCACCTGGAGGGCTTCCAAGGTCTTCATGAGGACTGCAGTTTTTCCGGTTCCTGGAGCTCCCGAGATGTAAATGCTTCCGGGCGTTAAGTTCTCCACGTGTTCCGTCAGGAATTTGTTTATTTCTTCCGACTCCGCCTTCCTCCCGACCAGCCAATCGGGAATGGACGTGTGGAGGGCTTGCTTCGTCTTTTTGTAGTTTATTCCTTGGATTGCTGGAGCTGCCTTCTGATTGGATGATGCCACCACTTTTTCCTCTTCTGTTTTGGATTCGGTCTCTGATTTTGATGCAACTTCACACTTTGATGTGTTTTCAGACTGCTTCAGTGGTTTGTCAGAGTTAGAAGTCAGATCCAAGGTTTGTATGATGGATTCCAGTTCCAACTTTGTAGATTCCATCATTTTTCTTGGCTTCAACATGATTGATTTGCGACGAGTTGGCTCTATTAAGATTAATTTTTGCTTCTAGTTATTTGGTTCAGAATAATTTGATAGTGTCATGTTAACAATCATGAATTTTGCCAACTTTCAATTTGCATCTTCTTTGTAGGAGAGTTTTCCTTCTCTTCCTCATCAACATCAGCTACAATCTTCCTTCTTCCTGGAGTGCCTCTCTTACGGACTGGAAATGCTATTGTCGATTGAGCTAGTTCCTCCATTATGTAAGCTTTCTTTGGCAGCGTATTCTGAAACTATATTTTACAATAGTTAATGCATCGAATCGAATGTTCACCAAAAAAGCTTCAAATGATGAACTTGTGTTGATGCTCACAGATGTTGTGCCGAAATATATAAAGTTAATTATCGTCCATTCACCGAAGCCACACCAGTTGCTCAATCACAACGTAAAACAACATAAAATAATCCAAACTAACTTTATGTATAAATATTAGTTTTAATTTCCAACGATGCTTTCAAACAACGAGTTTATGATTTTCCAGGACCGCTAAAATCAACAACAAGGAGGTCATTTAAAGGCGGCTTTTTGGCGCTATTATCATCATCATCAAGATTCGCAAGCCCCACAATTTTTTTAATATCTATATATTACAAAACAAAATAATTATATAAAATAAGCAAAATTGTTACTTTTTTTAACTAAAACTATTCAGGTCATATCTAATTTATCTATATTCGATATTAATGATCTAATAGAAAAATAATTTATTTATAAACTATTTAGAAATATTTGGCATTTAAATTAAAATATAGACAATTTCAAAAGACTTTAAAACAATTTTACCCAATCAATTATTGAATTGTTAGGTGTACCTTACACATGTTTTCCGTCGAACTTTAAAAACATAACAGAAATTTGTTGACGCTCCATTTGTAACAATATTTTTAAAACATAGTTTTTAAATTTTTAGTAAATTGTTTTTAATGTAATATTTGTTTTATACTCAAATTGAGGCTATCCAAAGCCAAACACATAAATAATCTTCAGTTGACCCTCAATCTGTTAGTAGATCCATCGTTAAATCACCCACATGTTTAGTTTCAAATCATATCTAAGTATGCAAAATTTATTTTTTTCATCTAAATGATTTAGCCAGAACTATCAAGAGGAGTGATTAAGGATTTGAGGCGATCATGTTCCGCGGACTTAAAAGCAAGCTTGAAAAAAGTTTGAATCAGTCGGGCATAATAACCTCTTTGTCAAAGGGAAATCAGGACGATGATTCAAGTGGAAATACTCGCAGCCACCAACAAGTTGGTTGACTGCATAGCATTAGACTGCCAGACTTGTGCATACATCAATAATGCAGTGCTTATGAGCACAATCTATTAAGCCTGGCGACATTTTAATTAAATTATTTGAAACTGTAGGGAGATGAAACACCAATTGGCTCAAAATTGTCGTCTGCCAGTACCTCATTGGTCGACTTGAGTGAAGAGCCGGCCAATATGGCAACTCCAGGAGCAAAGCCATACCTATTCCACCAATCAACTCCCATCTCACCTGATGGTCAAGGTGATGTCGTGGATCACATGTCACCTGCAGTGCTGAATCTTTCCAACTTTGAGTCTGTCGAAGATCTCACCAATGTCGTTAGTGAATTATGAAATCAATCAATTCAAGTTATTAAGTTATTTTATCGAAGCATCTTTTCTAGCAACCTTGTCCTTGATAGAGGATTTTATTATTTAACTAGGATGAATTGTTTGCATTTTGTAACTAACCTAAAACACTTTTTAAGTCATTGCCGGTCGATTCAGATTATTTTTGGCCTCTTCCAATTTGTCAAAGTAACCTTGAAAACCCCAGAAGCTCTTCAGAATCATCGGTTAATAATGTCCGTGCTTTTGTCCGCAGAACTCCTCAAACCAGCACAGGACTGCAAGGATGTCTCAGAGGTCGGATTTGAATGCAAACAATAATTCCGCTCCTGTCGGTCGGTCAAGGAATTCATCTGTGAGTCGTTGACTTTTGTTTTGCTGGTAAATCCTCTGGGGACATCACCATCATCAATTTCATCATTGTCATCATCATCAGTGGCTGATTCAAAAGCTTGGGATAGAGGTGGTTTCTGTCGATTGAGATCATGATAGATGGATGGACGAATGAATGAACTAGTGAATTGTTAGAACCTCGTGCGAATCACAGTTTATACGTATTCAAGTGCATGCTCGAATCTCCATCCCAAACAGATCAGTTCACAGATGAGTGACTCTTACTACTTCACCCCGAACTCTGGCTTCGTGCCTCAATCTCAGTCATACTCCCTCTCGGCAGCCCACCAGGGACCGATGTCGGACGTGGAGAGCGTGACCGGCGAATTCGACGACTCGAATTCGCCCAAGTCACGGACGATCGGATGATGGAGCTGGTGTCGAGAGAAGACCTGATGAGGTTTTACAAGAAGATGCAGCTGAAGAATCAGAAGTACACGGGCAGGTACTCGCAGGTCGTGGCTGCGTACAAGGACTTAGAAAAGGAGAGGGACAGGCTGAAAGAGGTGCTCGCCAAGTGTCAAGACAAGTCTTTCCAGAGGATCAACGAACTCAAGGAGCAGCTCGGCCTCAAGGACATGGCCATGAACGACGTAGAAGTTAACTACACCATGATGCTTCAGGAGAAGGACGAGTTCATCAAGGTGCTTCAGATGCAGGTAAGGATTCTTGGAACTGTGTCGTGCTTAGCTTGGATCATGCTGGGGAAGGATTTTGTGACATTGTTTTGAATTGTTAATTGTATTAAGTACTCGATCTACTGATATAGTTATGAAATACAGCTAAAGCTAATTTAGGTAGTGTTCCTCATTTAACGAGACAAATGCTAATCACATCTCCAGGTCAACATCTTGAAGCAGAAATTCGATTCTGAAAAACTGGTCGACCTCAATGAGGAGGATTCGAGGCCTACGAATTCGACCGTCAAATCCGACGCAGCCTTAATGAAGGAGGAGAACGGCGTCCTCAAAGAAAAAGTTTCGAAGATGTCTGGACTGCTGAGCAACTGCAAGGCGAGCATCCTCAAGCACAGGGAGGAGATCAAGGAGTTGCAGAACGAGAATCAGCAACTCAAACGAAAGGCAGCAAACGACCAGGAGGAACTGGAATCACTGAAGGCAAAGGTGGAAGGGCTCATCTCTGAAATGAAGCTACAGCTGGAGAAGCAAGACTGGAACAGTTCGAAGCTTGTCCGAGATTTCTCCCTGTTGCAAGCCGAGCACGAAGCTCTGAGTAGGGAGGCCGAGGAAGCCAAGGTGGAAAGGGATATCCTCTGCTCGAATCTCCACGATGCCTCGAACTTTAGAGCTTCTCTCGAGGACAGGCTCGAACTTCTGAATTCCGAGAACTGCCAGTTGAGAAAGCACATTGATGAAATCAGCCAGAAATTGCAGGATGAAATGAAAAAGGAGGCTGCAGTGACTCAGTGGAGAGATAGAATCATCGAGATTGTCGACCGAACGAACCGCGACCAATCTGCTCGTCTCCTCGTCGGAGGTGCAGAGTCGGACGATGGGCCTGATTCTTCAAGGTCTGGGGCTGGATCGAACTCCTGGTTCACCACGGACACAGATCAAGAGGAGTCTTCTGTCAGCGGAGTCTCGGTTTCGTGGTGCTCTCCAGATGTCGACGACGCATGCTGGAAAGAGCTCGAACAAAAACTGCTAAGCTTTATGGAAGATAAACCTAAACATAATGGAGAAGACAAGGAGCCCGTGAGCGGCAGGCATGACGAAGGCACGGAGTCACTTCCAGTCGTAAACCTTCCATCTGCAGATGTGTTGGAAAGTTTAAAGTTCGACCTGGACAGAGCGAACAAAGAGAAAATTGACCTGGTAAAGTCTCTCTCGACATCGAAGATGCATGCTCGAGTCTTTAGAAACCTCTGCGAATGCATCTTCAAGGCGGTCTTGATCAAGAAGAACCCCGATCTGCACGACGGCGTTTTGAATTCCAAACCGGTTGTCGACGTCGCTGGTGACCTCAACGCAAACGTCAACAACAACGCTTCCGGCTCAGAGACCCCGGAGAGCAGCATTCCGTCACCGTCTATGTCGTCGATTCTGGCCATCAACTCATCGGGCGTTACCATGGCTTCCTGCATTCCAGAAGAATCTGAACCCTACAATCCCCTGAAGATCACGAGGTCATGGGGAGACCAATCCGACCAAGAATTCGGCACGAGACATTCCATCCTCACGATACTCAAGGACGGACTGGGTCACACGATGAAGATGCTGGAGAATAGGAAGAAAAAGAAAAGAGGGGAAATTGAAAACGTCTACCATCTCTCGGCCGTGGAAGATCTCGAAGAGAATGCCGAGGAAAATCCAAACAGAAACTCGCACGAGGAGGAGGGGCAATCCTCAGATAAAGAGCTCTGCCTGAAGACCAAATCGAAGTTTTCGAGTTCGACTCCAGCTCCGATGCTGGACATGATCCGGGAAGATGACGAGGAGTGGGAGACCATCGACGAGGAGGAGGAAGAGGACTGCAACGACGGCTCGACAGGATACATCGACGACTACGAGACTCTCTTTCTCGGAGGAGGGCAGCTGAAAAACTTGTCAATCCAGAAGCTGCTCCTGAACTGGAAAACAGGATGCGAGAAGTTCGAGCAGGACGTCGGTCGTTCAGATCGACCGCTCCTTTACGATGGCTCCGAATGTGCTCCTCTGAATTTTGTCGCAAAATCCGACAACTCGAGCCACGACCAAAACCTCTGCTCGACTGTGCCGATAAAAGCCAGTACATCCTTGCAAGATGCTTACGAATGTCTGAAAGCTGATCAGGAGAGACTTCTCAGTGACTACAATTGCATGCAGAAGGACTTCTCCGCCAATCTTCAGTCGCTCGACGAACTGAAGAAGAAAAATGAATGCATCTCTAAGGCCCTTGAGAATGCCCAGTCCGACCTTAGCCTGGAAGTCGAGGACTCCAAGACCGTAAAAGAATTCCTCGAAAATGCTCAGAGCATGAACTCGGAATTGCAGCAGACCCTCGACTCTCTGAGGCAGGATCACCTGAAGATCCAGCAGGACTTGAACGATGTCACCTCGGAGAATCTTCGCCTGATGGCGGAAATATCCGAGAGCAACGAGCACTTCGAGCAACTCCAGCACGACCTCTCGACTGCGGAGGTCAAATGTTCTCAGCTTCAGGATGACCTTCGTCGTCTCCAACTGGACGTAAACATCAAGGAGCAGGACTATGCCGAACTCAAAGACGAGCACGACAAGGTCCTCGAGGAGTCTAGAGTGACAGAGGATTTGCTGAAGAAGAACAAAGAGAATGCATCAAAGTTACAAAGCGAACAGCAACTCCTGCAAGAGGATTATAGGAATCTTTTCGAGGAATGTAACCAGCTCAAAGTCTCAGAGTCAGACTTGAAGAGGGAACTTGAAAGTCTTCAACAGTCTCAGGCAGGTTTTGTAGAGACTCACTGCAAGCTCCAAGACAGCTTAGCCAAGTCGAGGCAAGAGGCCACCAGCCTTGCCTCAGAGCTTGAAGAGCAACAAAAGATCCACAACAAAATGGTTGATGACCTAATGAGCAGCAAAGATATCTGTGAGCAATTGAAATCTGAAAGAGAACAGTTGCAAAAGTCAGTGGAAGAGCTGAGAGTTGAACTCTCTAACTATGAGGTCAAAGAGCAACATCTTGAGCTCGAGGTGGATTCACTGAAAAAGGAACTCGGAAAGGAAAGGGAGGACAGAGGTTCGACCGACTCTCTTTTGTCGAATTTTGAAAAAACCAAAAGTGAGCTTGCCACTGTCAGAGAAGAGTTTGACAAGGTCCAGATCCAACTGGAATTCCTGAAAGGCAATCTCGACAAAACCATGGATGAAAACTCTGCTTTGGAGGAAAAACTCCAAACAATCAACGACACTCAAGATGAGAAAACCACGAGACTCGAATCCGAACTGAAGGAGAAAGAAGAAGAAATTGAGAACCTCAAGAACATCCGGAAGGATCTAGAAGGTAAACTTGCGTCTGCGTCGTCCGAAGCTTCTGCAAGATTTCAAGCTGAAGAGAAGGAGCTGCAGGTGTCAATCAGTGGATTGAAAGAACAACTCGAGCTGTCACAATCGGAGATCAGACATCTTACAGCATCCGTCGAGGAAGTTAACGTCGAGAAATTAAAACTAATAACCGAGGGAGACGATCTCACTGGCAGATTGAATGCCCTGCAATCCTCAATCATCGATTTGGAGCAGAGAAACCATCGCCTGCTGTCAGACATGGAATCCTTGAAGGCTTCCAACGACTTGAATTTGAAGGACTGTGAAGCTAAACATTCTCGGGAAATGGAAATCTCCAAGAAAGACTTGGAGACTTCTGAAGCTGAACTGATGCATTTGAAGTCAAAAATGGATTTCCTGCAACAGGATTTGATGGAACGCATGGACAAGGAGATCAAGTACGAGAAGATGTTGCTGGATTCGAAGGAAGAAATTCAAAATAAAGAAAAGGAACTGATCTCCATCGGAGAAGTCCTCCAATGCGAGAGGACCGAACATGCCAAAGCGAACGAAGAAATGAAGCAGAATGCACGGATCGATCAAGAGAGAGTTGAATCGTTATTGCTTGATCTCCGACAAGAGATGACCTCATTAAGAGAAGAAAAATCAACCAATGAGACTGAAATGGGTCAACTGAAGCAACAAGTGGATGAATCTCAACAACAAATAGATTCCCTGAAGTTTTTAAATGAAGGTCTTAAAGTAGAATTGGAAGTTTTGAAATCCAAGAGCGAAGAAAAGTCCCTCGAGTTTGCCAAAGAGCTCGAACACAAAACTCGAACTGTCGCAGAAACATGGAAGGATGAAGTCTCGAGACTGGAAGCTTCCAGAACCGAGGAGCTCGAGAAACTGAAGAGCGAATTGTTAAGCAAGCAGACCTCTCAGACTTCCACGCAAGAGAAACTTGAACGAGAAAAAGCTGCGCTCGAAAACGATCTGCAAACCTCGAAGAAGAGAATCGAACGTCTCCTTTCAGAATTGGATTCTCTCCGAGCCGAGGAAGAGCTGGCGAAAACTGCAGCGGCATCGTCGGAGTCCAAAATATCTGATTTGGAGAGGGAAATTGAGGAAGAGGGGAGGAATTTCAAAGAAAAGGAAGGTCGCCTCGATGAGCAGATTGCCAATTTGAATCTTGAAGTTGCTCAACTGAAGCAGCTATTGCTGGAGTCCAAAGAAAAAGGCGAACAACTCGAAGAAGAGAATATGAGACATCTCAAAATCTTGGACGACATCACAGTGGAAAGAGAGGCATTGGAGACGAGTTACGATATTTTGAAGAATGAAAAGAAGCTCGTCGAGGCAGAAGGAGACAGTTTAAGAGAAAAACTGAAGAAGTCAGAGAAGCATCTCAACCTCATCCAATCGACTCTCTCGAGCGATAAAGAATCCCTGGAATCCAAACTTGCCGAGCTCAATTCGGAGAGGGACAAACTGAGGATTGAACTCGAAAACGTCTCGAGAGATCACCAGAAGGCATTCGAGGAGAAGGATGATCTCGTGAAAGAGATGAAAGCCGAACTCATAGAGACTCGCTCGAAGTTGGATTTGCTTTCAGAGGAGAAAGTTCTACTGGAAAGTTCAGTTGGTGAACAGAAATCGAAAGCATTAAAATTGCAAGAAGAAATTCTAAAAATCTCTGAAATTAATGCAGGGTTGATGTCGGAGCTCGAAGCTAACAAACAACATCTTGCAAAATCTTTGGCAGAAGCTGACCAAAGACTCTTGGAGTTCAAGGAATTGTCCGAGGCCAAGATCAAGGCCATCGAGTCTCAACTGGAAAGCACAGCTTCCGAGGAAAGACAACGGTTAGAAAGAGAAATGAGCATGCTCATGGGGAGTGTCTCAGAAAAGGAAAAAATGCTTCAAGATGTCGAGGAAGCTCTGAAGACTAAAGAAACCGAATGGACGAAAAAAATGAACGATCTGAAGAAGAAGGCAGAACTCAAATTCAAACAGTTGAAGAAGCAGAAGGACGAGGCCGTCCTTTCTTCGGAAGGAAAAATCTCGGACCTCGAAAAACGACTGTCCGACCTCAAAGGAGAATTGCTCGGGAAAGACGCCGACCTCGAAAGAATCGGGCATTCAAACCTCGAAGAAGTGAAGCACTTGAAGGACCTTCTTGCCGAAGAAACCTCGAAATTCAACTCGCAAGCCGATCACTGCCGAGAGCTGGAGTCCTCGCTGGCCGAGAGTAAGTCCTCTCTCGAAGAGATCCAGTCGCTACTCAGGGAGACTCAGTCGCGTCTCCACGACAACCGATCGTGTCTTGACGAAGCTTTGACTCAGCTGGAGGAGAAGCGGGAGGCAGAAGCAGAGAAGTCGAAATCGTTGGACGCTGCGAGCGAAGAAGTCGAAGGATTGAAAGCCGAGATCCTCCGGTTGAGACAAGACAACGGCGTTCTCGAGACTAAAGTTGACACTTCAAACAGAAATCTTCGAGAAGCTACCGACAGAGTGAACCTTCTCGATCGACAACTCGAACTCCTCGGGAGAACCTCAGAGGACGAGAAATCCGGCAGGGATGCGAGCGTCGAAAGACTGGACGAGCTCGAGAAGAAGCTCTCGGAAATAGAAAAGGAAAGCGAAACCGTCAAGAGGAAAAACCAGGCCCTCAAGCTGGAGGTGAAGAGGCTGAGAGCAGAAAATGAAACCAACCTCAAGGCAGCAGAACTGGACAAGAACAATGAGATTGAAAGGTGAGAAGAGTAATTATGATGATGATGATGATGATGATGATGACGACGATGATAATGATACATGCCTGTATATTTTAGCATTGCATCATAGTTACACTGAAGTAGCAATTATTATTGTTATAATTATTGTTATTGTGAATGTGATTGCTGTTGTTACTTTGTTACTACTATTGTTGTTGTTGTTGCTGTTGCTGTTGCTGCTGCTGCTGCTGTTGTTGCTGTTGCTGCTGCTGCTGCTGCTGCTGTTGTTGTCATCATTATTGTTACTTTTATTGTTATTATTTAGGTTAAAGAAGGAATACACTGATGAAATGAACGAGAGAGAAGAAGACAACTCAGCAAAGATCAAACACCTCCTCAAAGAGTTTCAGGTCAAGCTGGCCGAGAAGGAGAAAGAGTACCAGGACCAGTTTGTGTCTTCCATAGGTCGGCATAGTTTATGCTAATAAGCTGGACATATTTTATCGTAAAAATCTAAGGATTTGTAGCATCACTTAAGAACAATATAGGTGCATGTTTATTACTTAATCGTAATAAATTAATGATAATTATGCATACATGAATATGTAATGAACAGGACTGTCATACTGTACGTAGTTGATGATGTGATCCAGTTTGATGCAATCCACTTTTTGCTGCAGAAAAATTTGAAAACGAAAACGATCTGAGGGCAATGGATCTCGAGTCCTTAGTCAGAGAATTAAGGGAGGAGCTACAAGAGAAGGAGGAGATTATTGACGAGAGGTGTGGCAAGATAGAAGAGCTGACGATGCAGGTGCGTTGATCGTATTATATTTCATTTCAATTCAATATCTCGATTACTTGAGCCTTATTAAATATCAAATGAAGTGAATTCATTGGCTCTTCTTTCCTCCAATAAGATCGGCCAACTCAGGAGCGCAGAGGAGTGGGAGGAGCTTACAGAGAGGAACGTCAAATTGGAATCTCGAATCAAGGAACTCCTGAACAAACTCGAAGAAGAGCTGAGAATTGGAGAATTGAGAAAGGTTGTAAAATCATGATGGTTGTTAGCATTGATTTATTATAGTAGTGGCATTTTATCAATGTCCTCAGTATGACTTGATGAATAGGATGACAAAGACAACAAATAGAAAAATACAACAAACAAAAGTTCGTAATAAGATAATAGATGTCGGGTCATGTCAGATTTCGACGGTCTTTATAAATCCACTGGTTTGTTAGCTCCACACTAGCAGTACTGCTAAGCATGGAACTTAACTCCAGTGGATTTATTTTGTCCCTTATCGCTCTTCTCTGGCTTGATGGGGCCAGACATTCCATTTGGAAATTCCTGAGCATTATAATATTATAGTGGAACATCTTTATGCACAGGCATGAAGGTGGAGTGCAGGTTGGCCGAATGGGTTGCTTCCCAGCCCACGCCACCAGGGAGTACCCTAGGGTAGGGGCGCTATATAAATGGTAGAATGATTAATTCGGATACATGAGGCACTCGAAAGATCGGCTAAATACAAATGTGGATGTTATAATATTAGTATATTATTAATACTCCTGGCATTATTATCTTCATGACATTGTCTTAACATTAATGTTGCTCACCTCTACCAGGTGGATAATGAAGACGAAGATGCAGTCACCTCCAGCAAGAAGCAACAGCTCAACGGAAGTCAGCTCTCGTTGGAATCCTCGGCCAGCAGCGTCGCGCCAATGGAGTTCGAGTACCTCAAGGCTGTTCTCTTCAAGTACATGACGGACTCGGCCGACAAGCACACCTTGACGAGAGTCATCTGCAGGATCATGAAGTTTTCCGAAGTTGAGGAAAGTCGACTCATGGAGCAGTGGAAGAAGTGAGAAGGATGGAGCTAGGACTGGATGTGAAGGTACAAAGGAATGAAGTGCAGGAGTTAACAGTAACAATCACCATCATCACAACATCTGGGTTTTTCCTGCCAAATATATATATATATATATATATATAGAACAATCAAGAAATGATTAACTCTTTCTCAATGCATCTCAACACACTATGATTCCTAAATACGTAGAGACCTTACTCAAATTTTAATTTACGAATGTAATCAGTTCAAGTTCAAGGTTACAAAATCTCATCCACCACCATTATGCCAGTACTTTATTTAGTTACTTTAGTTGTCATGTCTTTGTTGCTGGGACATTCAGATCATCTTCATGGGTTGATTGTGATCCCCTGTTTCTGATGGAAAGGTCAGATTGCGTGTTTCTGAGTCTGGGACTTTTGAAGCTTGTGGAGTGAATAATAATGATTATTATCGTCATTATAATTTGCTAATTTTAAAGACTTTTGATGTTCGCGATGTATCTAAATCTATTAGGAGCGTCGAATGATTCCAAAAGTCGAATTGATTTTATTTTTGTTTTCTTGTGGTTGTTTTTTGACGAGCTTTGCTTGCATTCAGTAATGAAATGTGAAAATTATTTATTTCTGGAATTACTGCTTGTGGAACGAGATTTGTTGAGTGGCATCTTCTGATTTTCGAGATTTGTTATTTAAGATATTAAAATTCTTATCTGACGCCTGCGAACATTATTGGAAATGTACAATAGGTTCCGATTCATCTGGTGCATGACAATGTACTAACTGCTGTGAAATTATTTTTAGGGATGTAAATCATTTTGCTTTGTTTTCATTATTTTAATTACTTTATCATTGTTTTTGTTATCATTTAGTGTTTCACTTGACTGCTTGTCAAAGTTTTGGTGTCGGGATACTGGGGAAGGTGCGAATCGTAGCAAAGTAGAATATTCTCGAGCAAATTGTAAATATCAATTCTGAGTCGTCCTTTAATAATCATCACTTTGTTGTTACCATCTTATTCGCCATCACAACTGGATTGAAATAAACGATATATTTTGATGCGGCGCTGTAATGTCTTTGGGTGCGGATGGACGTTTGTCCTACGACGTGTGGTCACATTCCCTTTTTATGATTATTCAAGAGGCTAATAAAATGGAAGTTGTTCTATTTACTTCGGTTTACTGATTTGGCATCAAAACATTTTTTTTTTTTGAGACAGTAAAAGCGGCGACGAAATAAAGACAAATTGAATAAATGAAGGATCCTAAAATCCAGAATTTCTATGTTATTATTGACAGGATTATGTCCGCCATTATGTGGTGAGTGGGAATGAGTTTGTCGTTTTGGCCGACTTATATCAACTAAAACTGATGCATAAATTTGCTTAGCAGCACTTAAAATCTAAATCTATACAAATCTGTGTAATGCAAATTATGTTAAAGACTAAATAGTTATCACGAAAATAAAATCGAATTCGCATTGAATAATCTTTTGTTGAAGACTATAATTAAAATTAAACTATATTTTTGGCTTCATATATAATAGTAACTAAATTTTGCAATTTATAAAATATTATGTATACAAACACAAAAGCGCATGCTAAACCACACAAATTATTCAAACAAATTAATTAATTAGTTTTTAGTTACATGCAAAATATATAAAATTAAAATCAATGTTTTTAAATATTAAGCATTGGAATACTATAAATTGTCTCTCAGTAAATTTTCTAATCTATGTTTCTGAGTCTATAAATATCTTGAATGACTGCCATTCATCCGTTATCTGTTCTTCGGTGGTTTGGTCGCTTGGTCGACTTTGGTTAGGGTACGGCTGGGTTTAATAGATTTAGTTTTGTTGCAGAGTTTCTGTAACTGTTTTCCGAATCTATCAGAATCAGTGATGACTCTTAGGAACTGGTTTCGCATGATAGTTTGCGGAATATTTTTGTGTCGACACGTTCCTTGGCTGTCTGAGTTTCTTTGTTACCAGTGATATTTTATGAGGAAAAGTGATGACACGATGACGAGTCGGATGGCATGTTTGAATCGATGATTTAGTCGAGTTTTTCGATTTTATCGCTCGATTCGGCGGCCGATATTATGTCGACCATCGAGGCATTTGTCTGATCTCCTTCTCTGATATGTTATTTCCTTTGTGTTCTATGTGATGAGAAAAGATGACGAGCCTGACGAGATTGCAGCGTACGATTCACGTGGCATGTTTTATGCTTGTGTTGAGTATTCTGTGATCGATATTTTGATGAACATCGAGGCATTTGTCTGATAGAACATTTGTATTATATCTTGGTTGAATGAGCCGATGACGATGACGTATTTGCTACTTTGACATGTGAGTGATATGAACTGCATACCACCTTATATGCCGAGGCTCTTGTGATTTTGGAGTGTAGTAGTAATGATGTCATTTTAATATTTGCTACTTCTGAGATTATAATGCCGATAAAACATGTCTGAACTACTACCGATGTTTGGTTAATTAGGAGGTGCTGTGAATGATGATGAAGAAACATAACAGAGCATTGGGTTCTGAATTCTTGTGATTATATATTATTAGGCAATACTGATGTTCATGGCACCAACATTAATATTATATTTTATACTAGTATAGAATTCATTTTATGATGAACAACGGCTGTTTGGACTAGAGTCGCTGAACTTGTGATGCGAAAATGCCTGAATTCTGAAAATGAATTCTTAGTTATTTTGTAATCAATGCCAAGGTGATGATCGTACGTATTACATTGGGAATCTCTCGGACTTCTGAAGAGAAAAGGTTTTCTGATTGGCATGAAAATTGATCCTCAGTATTTTAACTCATCATCTCATTTTATGATGACCATAAGGATTAGGCTAGAGTCTCTGATAATCAGTGATTATAACATCCTCAACACCTGAAAATGAGATGAATCCAAGTTTACTTGTTGGTTTTATGCACGTAAAACATACATCGGTGATGATAAGAAAGGAATGGTTTCGCATTTAGTAGAAGCTGTAACTCAATGATGAATTCCTTGGCTGTCTGAGTTGTTTTATTTTATGTGTTTGTGATATCAAAACTGAGTTGTAGAATGATGAGCTAAGGCAGTTTGGACTAGAGTCGCTGAACATGTGATGTGCAAATGCCTAGCTTCTGAACTATGACTACAAAGTCTACAGTTATCCACTGCAAATGTAAATGAAAAGCATTCTTGGACACCATCTCTTCCAGTGATCCTTGAATCACCTAAATGACACTAAAATTTTTCACAGTACCCACCCACATAAAGCAAACCTAGAATATGGAATTTCCAATGTTCTCAGGAGTACAAACAACATCTGTGAATCGAAATTCGAGAACGAGTTGTCGATGCACGACAGTATTTTGAAAAACAGTGCCAAGCCAGACTTAGAGGGATTATAATATCCCTCTGCCACAATGCTTGCACTGCCAGCTATCACTTGGAAGTTCTGGTTGTCTGAACTCCTTTTAAGAAATGACTACTAGCCCAGGAGCATCTGCGCCACCTCATCAACCTGACGAAAAGAAGGGTTCTTTAATGACACAAAAAACCGTAATGTTTGTTGGTGCGTCCCTCGCATGCCTAAATCTGGCACTGGTCACGATCCACTGAATTCGCTTACGAGGCTGGTGGCTTTGGTCGGAGTAGTCTCACTGCCTTATTTTCGCGGATTTGGAAGATGGTTTGAACAGAATTTCTGGATTAGGGATCGTGCGATGGTTGAAATATCCTAAAACATTTCCTAAACGTTCGTCGGGGAGCGCCAATTAGATTTCTTTGAGATGATCGTCTTTGTTCTTTGTATTTGAAAACGTTTCTTAAAATGTAGGAGTTTTTTTTTCATGTCTCATTAAATTGTGAGTTGTAGACATTCCGAAGTTATTGAATATTTTAAATGCGAATGTCGCCTTTAGAGCCACCAACCGTGGCTGACGGGTCGATATTATGATAATTTTCGTCTGCGGCTGGTCGGTGATAAACATAGATCAACAAAAAATAAATTATTTCTGATTTTGTGATGTCGTTGTCGACTGCTCAAGAATTTCACAACACTTTGTGCGTACATTGAGCTGCTCTTCGTCTGAGTAGGAGTCCTCACATCTGATGGTTGATTGGCACTCGTCTGCTGCTCTACTCGACAGACGTAAACGAAACATGTTCATTACTGAAACGTAAATAAAATACGGCTCAGATAATAAAAAACAGCTTTCGGTGTGAAATCGTTTCTGAATAATGCTGCTCCGAGGGTCCTGACGGTATTTTAAGAGGCTTTGCTCTGCGAAAGAACCAGAAGCTGTTGTGAATGTAAAGCGCCGGTTAAAGATTAAATTCTCTTTTAAACGAGCAGACGACAATCTTGGATAGAAATGGCTGCCGATAATCTGGATCATTTTCTGTCTAACATTCTGACCCAGGAGACACGGAAAAGGATACAGCTGCACGAGGAAATTGTTAATTATTTGCAAAATCCTAACGCCTCGATAAAATGCGAGGACATGGATAGATTTCTGGATGGGATCTCGAGTTGGATTGTGGCCAGCAATTTTAAGGTTGGAAAGACTGAATTTTTTTTTAGGTCAATGAGAAAGTGATTTGTTGAATCTCTACTGATGTAGTGTCTGTATAATTTCATTGCAAATTCACTTGAATTATCCATTTCAATTTGTTTTTTTCCAGTTTTTTCACAATAATCATCATGGGTATCATTGAATTTAACCATGTTTGCAATGCCACAAATGCCCACTCATCATTTTGTTTAGCAAATACTTAACTTTGCCAAAGAATCGAGGCCATAATGTCTACTCAATTGAGCAGTAACACAATGACCGATGTGCAAATGTAATCACTATTACATACTCGTTGGGCACACATCCACTGAATGTAATTAAAGAATGTTGTTCTAATTGTTGTTTTGTTGTTTGCAACGTGTGCTCTCTCTTTTGAAGACAATAACACACCACCAACAACAACAACAACAATATCAATATCATTCGGCATCATTACCATCATCATCATCTTCGTCATTATCATCATCATCTTCATCATCATCATCTTCGTCATCATCATCATCTTTGTCATTATTATCATCATCATCATCATCATCGTCGTCGTCGTCATCATCAGCATTACCAGCATCATCATCATCATCATCATCATCATCAGAATCATGACCTACTCCCATGCCATTATGTAATACAAGTGAAATCACCATGACAATCAAAATCACCATGACAATATCTTCACATACATATTTATGTTTGTGCAGACCTGATGCATTTACAAACATGAGAATCATGGCAAACATAACGAATGTTTACACTGCACAAATGTTGTTTATAAGTACTATGCTATTTATAGTTCGTTTATACGCTCTCGATGACAAACCGTACGGGAATTCCGCAGTGTTTATTTTTAGAATTCCAAGATTTACAAGGTGGATTACTCAGAGTCTCATCTCATCTCATCATCTCTCAATCCAGTTGTCTTAATTCATTCATCTGTGTCATTGACGGTCACGTGATGACTAATCCGACCTTGATTGGTTGTTCTCGACCTACTTCTTTGGCTTCAGAGTGAAGGCAATCTAGGGGAAATAAAACAACCCTGTGAACGCCTTAATCTTTCTTCTCATCGTCACCATCGTCATCATCATCATCATCATCATCATCATTATCAGCGGCATCATCGTCGTCATCGTCATCATCATTATCATCATCATCATCGTCGTCGTCGTCATCGTCATTACCATCATCACCAGCAGCGGCACCATCAACATCATCAGCGCCAGCATCATCGTCATCATCATCATCATCATTATCATCATCATCATCGTCGTCGTCGTCGTCATTACCATCATCACCAGCAGCAGCACCAACATCATCAGCGCCAGCATCATCGTCATCATCATCATCATCATCATTATCAGCATCATCATCGTCGTCATCGTCATCATCATTATCATCGTCGTCGTCGTCATCGTCATTACCATCATCACCAGCAGCAGCACCATCAACATCATCAGCGCCAGCATCATCGTCATCATTATCATTATGATCATCATCACCATCATCACCATCATCAACATCAACATCATCATCATCGTCATCGTCGTCATAAAAGGAAATTTAAAAAATTCTTTTTTTAATGAAACATTAATTGAATTAAAAATAATAATTGTTACGATCGGAGTGCTCTCTGATCTCTTTTGATCTCAAAACTGCTCGTGCGTGATTCATGTCGAGGAGTTGTTGTGTGTGTGTGTGTTGTTTGAGTGATGTGCACGTGATTTGGGTGCTGATCGGATGTGTGTCGGTGACTACAACGGACGTGATGAGGGCAATTTGCGTTAATTGCTCCAATCGTAGGATGTTGTGCTAATCTAATCACGTCCTACACGCAGTGCTACACAGAGCCTATTTGCGTCTGTGATTAATGTTGCTAAATGCTTTTCTTGAATCTTTAATGTAAATCATCATCATCATCCACACCGTCGTCGTCGTCGTCGTCGTCGTCGTCGTCATCATCGTCATCGTCATCATCACCATCCACATTGTCGTCGTCATCGTCATCGTCATCGTCATCATCATCATCATCATCATTGTTACTACTACTATTAATATGGTTATTACGTTCATGAATAGACGTCATTATTGGACAATGGCCCCCCCGTGATATGAGAGTTGACCCCTGGCCTCTGGTTATAAGCAAAAAATGTCATCAGATTGATCGACCCCCCCCCCCTTCCAC
>MPNW01000003.1:438158-480056 GCA_011800805.1 Hirudo medicinalis
TCTTTTCTGGGCATCAATTTCATTTTCTGCCCTCAATCGTCGACACCATCGTCATCGTTATCATCATTACCATCTTCGTCGTCATCACATTATCATCACCAATACCATCATCATCATCGTCATCGTCGTCGTCGTCATCACCAATACCATCATCATCATCGTCATCGTCGTTGTCGTCATCACCAATACCATCATCATCGTCATCGTCGTTGTCGTCATCACCAATACCATCATCGTCGTCGTCGTCGTCGTCATCATCAACATCATACTCTTCGTTTTTTTACACAGTTCTACCATTGATAGTGGACAGACTGGCAGACAACAAGGAGCAGGTACGATTCCAAGGATGTGCACAGATTATGTTAATGTCATGTTGATATGTTATAAATGTGCATAGATTATGTTAATGTCGTGTTGATACGTTATAAATGTGCATAGATTATGTTAATGTCGTGTTGATACGTTATAAATGTGCATAGATTATGTTAATGTCATGTTGACACGTTATAAATGTGCAAACATCCACAAGCATGTATGAGCTTCGAATGTTTGCCTCGGAATAAAAGCTATGCAAATAAAAAGATACAAGATGCTAGCTCAAACTCAACTCGGTGACATGTCGAGTGTGACTCGTCCGATGCGTGACTGGCAATCTTTGTGACACAGAGTCACGGTATTAAAATAATAATATTCATCATGATGATGGAGATGGTGATGATGATGATGATGATGATGATGATGACGGTGGTGGTGGTGATGATGATGGTTGCTCGTGGAGGTGGTGGTAATGATAATATAATAATAATAATAATAATAATAATAATAATAATAATAATAATAATAATAATAATAATAATAACAACATCAACAATAATAATAATAATAATAATAATCATCATCATCATAATAATAGTAATACTATACTACACTACTCCTGCTACTGCTACTGCCACTGCTACTGCTACTACTACTACTACTACTACTACTAATAATAATAACAATAAATAAATAACAATAGTAATAAAATAATAATGACAATAATAATTACAATAATAATTATTTGTATTTATTCCAGGTCAGAAACAGTGCTCAGGATCTCCTGGTTAAGCTGATGACAACCGTTTCCACACCTCAGGTAACTCGTGACGGTCGATCGTTCACTCGTCGGCGTTATCGACAAACCGTTTCTCGTTGAAAAAATTATCCACGAGAAATTAACTTCTTGTAATTATTTTAACAATCATGCAATTACACATATTAAATTATTTAAATTAAGTTATTATATTATAAGATTTTATAGATTTCAGGACATCAATAAATATAGACATTAATAGTCATCCGTGGTGGTGTTGCTGGTGATGATGGTGATGATGATTGTGTTTCTCTTGTCAGTATGTCTTTGAGAGGCTCACCTTTGCATTCTCTCACAAGTCTCCAAAAGTCAAGGAAGAGATGCTGTGTGTTGTACAGAGGATACTACAAGAGTTTGTTTCGTTTATGTTTTGTCAATCCATCCATCCATCCATCCATCCACCCATCCATCCACCCATCCATCTATCCATCCATCCGTTAGTTCGTTCTTGATAACAATGCCGCAATTCTCTTAGGACCGGCACTGCGAAAAACGTAGGCATTTCGAAATTGGTTCCGCACGTCGTCAAACTCCTCGAAGATCCAAACATACCTGTAAGAGGATGATGATGATGTTGGTGGTGATGGTGATGATGGTGTTGATAGTGATTGCGATGATGGCGTTTGTTACCTGTGATGATGGGCACGATTCATAACATGCCAACAGATCAGAGAACTGGCAATGGACACTCTCTCGGTCATGTATCAGTACGTCGGCGACAGACTGAGAAGGGATGTCATGAAGAAGGATGTCAATGCATCTAAGTAATGGGACCTGGATTTTTGTCTCAATTTTAAATTCAAGGAATAGAATTTCTTTAACATGGAGATCGTTTGTTTATCGTCGAAGTAAACAACGTGTAGGTGAGATGAAGAATGGCAGTAGCAGCCATTTTTATTCGACTGAAGAATAGTTGGAACTTGTTTTCAATCAAACACCTTCATGCTTCGCAGGATGGGTGCTCTGCTCGCAAGGTTCGACGAGGTCAAGAATTCTGGTCTCTTGAAGACGGACGAGAGCAGCCGTGAGTTACTTTCTTTCATCATCGCCGACGACGTCGGCATCATCGTCCTTTGTTTCTGGTCTGGTGTTTTAGTGGGGTTTTTTTTGTAATCATTCACTTTTATGAAATGATTTCAAATTGATCGGAAATGTCACCAAGCCTAGTCAGTAGTTACAAGATGTTCTCGGACGAAATGGACGGAAAAGTGCAAGTCGAAATTTATTTTTCACTCGCCAGGTGCTCAAAAACGTTTCTCGTTCGGTCGCCAGGTGAAAAAAAAGCTGCCGATATTTATATTCTATTCGCTAGGCGGCATTATCGATGCTGTTTTAAAACTGAATCAAAATGTGAAGCGCGATTGAAAACAACTATTATTAAAATTAAGTGATATTTAAAATCAATCAATTAATAATAATAATAATAACAATAACTACATTATAAATATTGATGATGATTATTATTATTATAATTATTTTTATTATTGTTATGTATAATATATTATGAATGGAATAGTGGCCCTCTTTCACGAACTCGTGAGACTGATTCAATGAAGGTCGAAATTTGTTGTTTCATTCTGTAAGTCGATCAAAGAATTGAAAGAGCTTGCCGATCTTTTTGATTTCAATTCGTAAATTTCTTTGAACTTATTTTTAGGATTTATTTATTTATTTGTTTACTTCCACATTGCCCGAGCTTGCTTAGAACTCTAGGAGCTTATTTGTCTTTGTTTAATCTAAAGAAAGACAATCGGATTGATTGATTGATTGATTGATTGATTGATTGATGATGTCCAGCTGACTCACGAACTGGGTTGTTAGAATATAGTTATTTATTTATTTATAATTTCCATAGCCAGTTAATGGCTATGCACTGCAAATGTAAATGAACACCATCTGTTCTTCTTGTATTCTCAGCTCCATCGTTATCACTTCCAACGATCATAATCATCACCGCTATTACCATCATAATCATCATCACTAACCCCCATGATCGCCACATCCTGGGAACTGATTCAGTACTCAATGCAGAGATGAAGAGGATTTGCTGAAGTACGCTTGTTTCACCATGAATTCATGCACGGATCCGTGTGTGCATTCATGCAATCATGGTGTCTCGGCTTGCACCACTCATTCATTCACTCACTCACTCACTCACTCACTCATCCACTCACTCACCCACTCACTCACTCACTCACTCATCCACTCACTCACCACTCACTCACTCACCTAGACATGACAGAGCTCACGAAGGCATNATTCATTCACACTCACTCACTCACTCACTCACTCACTCACTCACTCACTCATTCACTCACTCACTCACTCACTCACTCACTCACTCACTCACTCACTCACTCACTCACTCACTCAATCACTCACTCACTCACGAGAACCTGGCTTATATTATAACCCTTATCTGAGCAGTAAGTACAATGTTTCCAATTAATATGATTTGTTCTTTGGCGTGCCTCTGCGGGACCCTCAGTGAGTGAGTGAGTGGGTGAGTGAATGAGTGAGTGAGTGGGTAATGGAGGTGATGGTGTTCGGGAATATCGCAATCGTCATCGCCATCGTCGTCGTCGTCATTGTCCCATCTTTTCGAATTAATGAAGAGCCTCCAAACTGCTTGGTCGACGAGGCGGCTAACGAACCGATACGATGCGGAATGAGAATGCATGCATGCATCGAGTGATTGAATTAATGCTTCGAGAGGTGAATTAGCGAATATTAAAGATAAAGTAGATGATCTATGGAGGAGATTGGATGGATGGATGGATGGATGGATGGATGGATTGATGGACAATTAATGATGGTGATGGCGATGACGATTATTATTATTATTATTATTAATGCTCCATACATGACATGAATATTCATGTACGAACTTCCAGTTTTCACTCACCCTTTACCGCATCTGCCAACATGTGCCAGGCCTCATGTGAACCTTCCTCGATCCCTTTGTCCTCTCTCTCCCCTTTGCACTCGATCTCACCACTTGTGGTAGCAGTTCACTTTTAAACAATGCTCCCCATCGGTGCTGAGTCAGCGCTATATAAATGGCAGACCAGAACCTCTCGACGAATGAGAGATTTTCAGTGCGATCGCTTTTGGAATCATTCTTGGCGCTCGAATTCAATCTGTGGATCTTCTCGTCTGGGTTCATTTGGCGCTACTTTTTTATTTTATTGATTTTATTTTCTTGTCATTTTTACTCCTAAGTCGGATCGGATCGCGTTTGAGGGATGAACTGTAAAACGTAAAGACGCTGATGACGACGACGATGACGATGATGATGATGACGACGACGACGATGTTGATAATTAAGCGAAAAGATTGAAGAAGTATTCTGAGAATTTGTCGCTTTTCGAATGTTTGTGAGAAAAAAAAAAATCGTCTAACAACGATCGAATACAATAAATAAAAATAATTAATAACATAATATTCAAAATAATAACATAATTAATAATTACATTAAAATTCGGATCGAGTGCTTGATTGAGAGTGGAAGAAACCAAGTTGGTTGTCCTAGCCTTTGCTTGTCTCCTGCTGCATACTGCCAAAGTTCCACCTCATCCAGTAAATACCTGTTCTCCAACAGTGTCATGGCTTTCCACATGGAAAGCAGGGACTCTCCAAATTCGTCCCGTTCTTCCACGATGAGGGTCAAATCGGCAGGTGATGCGGGCACCTCCGATCAGCTGAAGAAGTCTCTGAGACGCAGGAGTTGTCGGGTTTCGAACATCGAGGATCTCGGACTGAAGAAACAACTGCCCGAGTCCTCTGGCGACAAGCATGGAGATATTCCTAACCCTCTCTGTCAGAGCATCTCTATGAGGAATTTATCCAATCATGGAAGTTTAAGAAAGACCGGACTTTCCATTCGCTCGTTCGAGCCGACGACAAAGGAGGCCATGTTGGATTCCAACATGTCTTCCTGTTTGGAAAATGGAAGAAGGTCTGCTTCTGCTGTCTATAATTTAAGTCACGATGGAAGGCACAGGAAGGATGCCTTCATGACGCTGGACAGGAGGCTCCACCTGAGCGAGCAGTACAGCACCCCTGCTCAGTATTACAACACCATCTCGTTCACCAGGACACCATCGCGTTCAAACGAGATAGTGCCCTCTCACGAGCAGAATGCAGACCGGAATTTCACGGTAGGTAAACCGTGGCCTCTTCAGAGAGCCGTTACTGCGACCGGGGGATCGTCAGCAGCCTCACGTTCCCTTCCAATTCCCGATGTACTTTCGCACGTCTCCAAGGATAACCTGGAAAAGTTCAACTCGAGTCGCATGCCTGACGGTCGACCTTCGAACGGATGGTCAAGGCCACCGGAGTTCAAGGACGTCGATCGAAACCCTGGAATTCCTCCTGGATCTGAAGATGGTGATTCAAATTACTCCATGCCGAGAGACCTCGCCAAAACTGCCCTCATGAACTTACGCAGTTCCATTAGCGGCAGCTTGAGCGTCAGTGGTTTCAAATGCATGCTCAGACCCACGCCCGATTTCCGATTGGCCGGTCATAAACCAATGAAATTGCAGGACGAGCCGTTCAAACGCGAAGCCCCTTCGAAAGGTTCGAAAACGGTCGCTTCGTTGTTTTTGGAAGATTTCGAAGATTTAGAATTGATCTGTGAGGACGAAGCCAACACCGACCTTTTGACCTTTCGTAATGGCCCCTCCGGTCTGACCCCCGCAGCGCCGGTTCGATTGGATGCCCCGACCACAGCCCCTAATTCGTCATTTCATTCAGAGAGAGATGGCGAACCCCGACAGGATTCTACAATCGAAAACGCCGACAATGACACGACCTATTCTAAAAATGGCACCACCAATGTTAGCGAGCCGGCCCAGCATCTGAAGTCTGTCGACGAAGGATTGCATTCATTCGACAAGAGAGTGACAGAGGAGTGCGACAATCTCATTAGAGACGTGGCTTCCTCTTTTGCCATAACCTCCTCATCAACATCATCTTCATCATCATCATCATCATCATCATCACTCCGTCCGTACCAATCCATCGGCGGAATGACATCTCCCGGCCACTTAAGTAAGTCAGGGAAAAATGCGGGCACCGGCATCGTTGCCTATGGCGACGACGATGATGAAGATGATGATGGCGGTGTTGGGGACAAGTTCAGACATACCGAAAACAGTAGCTGTAATAATGTTGCTGCTGCTGCTGATGACGACGACGACGATTGCGACGTGCAAAGTCAGGACAAGAAAGCACACGTTCTGACGAATATCACGATTGGATTTCTCCGTACCAGCCATTCATCTCAACGTCCCGATGGACCTTCTGTAAACGAAATGACTTCCGAGTCCCTAGTCGCTCCCCTTGCCGCTAAAACTCTAGTAGCTGGCGTAGCTGGCCGACGCGGCGGAGTCGACTCGGGTGGCGACAACCGCGCGGACTCCTCTGTTGCCACGGCAACGAAATCGACGCTATCAGCCGACGAGGACGACAAAAAGAACGGACCGACGAAGAAATCTTCGTTCTTCTGGCTCCCTAAACCATCGTCGTCGTCGTCTTCATCGTCATCGCTTTCCAGGAATACGATACGATATGGAAGGCATTCGCGCACGGAAGGAGTGAGCGGGCGTCCAATGAGTGGGGGTGTTTGTGGAAATATGAATAATAGAACGGACGGAGAATCCGTTCCAGTCGATACTCGACAGAACCATCGGCCACTATCGTCCAGTCTGGAGTTTCGGCACAATCCGCCGGCTAGTCGGCCGAGTACGATTCACATCGACGACTACAGAGTCCTCCCTCAGGCGCTCTCCAAGATGAAAGAAGACAAAGTTGATTCCGTAGCCACAGTCGAACTTCAAGTTCCGAAGGCTTTCGATGTCATCGGTTCGAGGGATTCTTCCGTTTGTAATTCGTCTGCTAATTCGTTGCGTTGCGAGATACTCTCGGCCAATAACGACGGGGGTCGAAGTCTCAGCGTCACTCCCTCCGACAGGAACACTTCCCTATTGGCCTGGATTAAAAGGTCTTCCGGCAGAACCGGCCAATCCCCTTCCACTCCTCAGTTCTCGAGAAGTGCTCTGAATTTGCCAGCGTTTCTTGATTCGCTGAGGGAGAAAAAGAAGAAGGATCGAGCATCCAATGAGGAGTCTATCCCCAACCGCATCAACACTAACAACAACAACAAAAGTTGTAGTAGTAGTAGTAAAATGAACAACAACAACAACAACAACAACAACAACAACAAAGATAGCAGTAACGATCACATCACCAGGAGAAATCCAAGGATTAACAACAGTGGTTTCTCCACTCTTGGCAGAACGAGGGAAAGAATCATCAAGAGCAGCATTTCCAACAGCTGCAGCAACATCTCCACAGGTACTACTGGAAAGACAAACAGCAGCAACACTGGCTACAACAGCAGCAACAGCAACAACAACACTGGCTACAACAGCAACAGCAACAACAACAACACTGGCTACAACACCAACAGTCTCAGGAGGATCCAATCAACAAGGAAGCCCAGGATCGTCACCACATTCAACTCCACTGGCCGCCTCAATCGTGAGGAGCTCATTAGTAGCTTGTTCATTATTCACGTCACTGACTCATGAATATTAATCAGCCGGCTCTTAATTAAATATTCAGAACCGAGAATGGGTGAGTGTGCGGCTGGAATGGAATGAAGTGCTTTTCGAAGCCATTGTCCGGATTTTCCCACCGGGAAATACCCAGACATTTTTCGAATAGTTATTTATTTCCGATCCGAGTTTCCGTGTCCTGACCCAAATTTCAAAGTTGACGTGACCTGGATATTCAGCCCGGATATTTGTTTTCCTATCTCGCTCATGTCAGACGGTTGTAATGGATGATTAAGATATATGGAGATGAGAATGAGTAGATGGATGGATGGATAGATAGATAAATGAGTGGATGGATGAATGATGGATGGATGGATGGATGGATGGATGGATGGATGGATGGATGGATGGATGAACGTTGAGTTGGCTTGCTACGAGATTCCTTTGTGCAGAAAAGTTAAAGATTTATTTTTAAATTCTTTGTTCCAGAACCCTTGACCCTCTCTTTGTTGAACTATGAACTTGACTTACATCCATCCACTTTTCTTTCTATCAGTTCATCCATGCTCACCCATCCACCTATCCATCCGCCAATCTATAGGTAGTTCAGGAGTATCATCTAACCAGGCTTGCTATCGAATGTCTTGTACTTTGAACATGCCTCAAACATTTGCGTGTGTGAGCTGATTGCTTAGCGTTAACCCTGACTGAGCACTTATTCTAACCCTAACCGCGGGGGGCCAGCCCCCATCCAAATCCTAACCCAAGGGTAATATCTAATGCAAACCATTGTCATGACTTATTATGTCGCCATAACATCATCACCATCACTACCCCCTCCTATCCTCGGGGTAAAGGTTATTACTGACTGCTAAATGTTTCCTGTCAGTTAGTATCATGTTCAGTCAATTACCAGTGAAATCATCCGCCGGAGTATCGCGTTTCGTCGGTCGTTCGTGTTGCGTGTTGCTTCACGGTCGATCGTGAATCGCTCGTGCCCCGGCGATGTCTTCATACGTCATTATTGCTCAAAGAATATATTACGTCGTCAAGTTGATCGTTCTTCAGACCACTTCAATCTTGCCATCGTCATCATCATCATCATCACCATCGCCACAACCGTCACCATCATCAGAATAATCATCATCATCACCATCACCACCACCGTCACCATCATCAGAATAATCATCATCATCACCACAACAGTCATCATCAGAATAATCATCATCATCACCACAACAGTCATCATCAGAATCTCAGAATCATCTTCATCATCATGGATGCCATTATCATTCATAACCGTCTCTTCGGTGACCGTCACCTGTGTTTAAACCATTCCGCTTAAGGATCGTCATCATCACTGGCCACCAGAAGGAGCGAGGATGAACTGGACAGGACCTCGAACTCTTCGACGGGAGACCCAGGGAGTCCCAGGACACCCAACGTCACAGGATCATCACCATCGTCGTCGTCATCAGCTCTCATCAAGAGGGTCCAGTCAACTCCAAGTACTGCTGCTACTACTTCTACTAACACAAGTTCTAGTCATCATCATCATCGTCATCGTCATCATCATAATCACCACCACCATCATCATCATCATCATCATCAAGCATCCAACTTTGCTTCCTGTAATGACCAGCATCAGACTAAGACTAATTACTTTCACAGTAGGTCTTTAAAAGTTGCTATTGCCAGAGATTTTGGAATTAATTGCCTAAGAAAAAGGTGATGGCGATGCAGGGACATCATTGGGGGGGGAGGCAGGGGACAATGCCCCCAAAGACTTTTGGCTAGAAGCAATGTTTCCTTGGAGATGTGTGGAAAAAGTTGTTCGAGGGTTCCCCACCTGGAAAAAGCTGAAATAACATCCCTCTGGTGGTGCTGATACTGATGACGATGATGATGATGATGATGATGATGATGATGATGATGATGATGATGATGGTGATGGCAAGTTTCTGACTCAGTTGAAATGGTTTCATACATCTGGATAGTTTCCTCCAGTGCACCAAAGACTTTCTGAAAGGACCAAATGACTTTAAAACATTAAGTCCTTAGAAGTACGCGTCGTCTTCGTCATCATCATCATCATCATCATCATCGTCGTCATCATCATCGTCGTCATCATCGTCGTCATTATCATCATTATCATCATGAATGCTGTATCATTTTGTAACATTACGATTACCACCACCATCACCATGTTTCATTAAACGCTTGTCAATTATTTTATCCCGAAGCTTGTTAAAGAAATAATTTGTCATAAGTTTCCTCCGAGCTTTGGTACGGGCTCAGAGTTCAAATCCTAGCCTTTCGTGAGAGTTTCTACGGCTGATTCATAATAATTCTAGATTTTATAATAATTTTCATTAATTTTTATTTATTGCAATTTATTATGAGTATTATTTGTCATAGTTTATCATATTATATTATATCATTTTATATCACATTATATCATATTATATTATATTATATTATATTATATTATATTATATTATATTATATTATATCATATTATATTATATTATATCATATTATATCATATTATATCATATTATATTATATTATATTATTCAGCTTCTGCTGCTCCTAGAAAGTTCTCACTTGGCAACAGTAAGTTTGCCAGTGTTTTCATTGAAATGCTCTCAAAGTGTGATGATGTGTTGATGACGATGACGACTAGGATGATGATGGCGATGATGATGATGATGGTGGTGGTGGCGATGGCGATGATGATGATGATGATGATGACGACGATCCACAGTCTCCAGTCCGTTAGGGATAGATGAAGAGAGTTTCACGAAGACCTTCGGCCAGGTTCCAAAAGTCAGCGTGAGTGTTTTACTCCTCCCATTGGATTGATGAGCCAATGACCTGCTTCATCAGCGTTTTTATCACTGAAACCTGCATTGTTTCAATTGGACCATTAAAAATGTATCGCTTTTGTCTGAAGATTGCTTTTTGTCGGAAATACTAATTTCTAATAATAATTATGAAAAATAATAATAATCATTGAATAACGATTAAGTTGATTATTATCATTACATAGATGTAAATGTAGTTCATTTATATAGCGCCACGTGCATAGCGTCAGAGGTGCTTTTTGTTAACCATTTACATAGCGCTCCTTCCCGAGGCGCTTGCGGCAGTGCGGGCTGGGTTTCGAACACGACACATTACGACTGTTGCCATTACCGCCGTACTCAGGAACGCAACCCATTCGGCCAACCTGCAAGCCGTTATCGTTGTTATTATTAATTTGTAAATATTATTTGCGTCAATGATTCAATATAATTTCAGATTTACTCAGCCAAGGACTTCTCCGACAGAGTGACCAAGGTTAAGGACGTTCTTGCTGATCAGAATCTCGAGTGGAACAAAAGAGTGGATGCCGTGAGTCGCATTTAGATGATACGATAATAAATTATTATAAATTATGATAGATAAATAAATAAGTAAAAAATATTTTGCACAACAACATTAACAATATTATTATTATTCCATTATTTTGTACAATTCTAGTTATTAAAGTGTTTCTAAATATATTTCTGGCCAGCTGAAAGAAATAAGAGCCTGGTTGACCTGCACCACTTATGGAGTCAAAGGTCATCCAGAGTTCACACAGATGTTGGTGACCTTCGAACCGCTCTTTTATGCCACGGTTCGCGACCTGAGATCCCAAGTGGTGAGGGAAACCTGCATCACAGTGGCGTGAGTTTCGACGAAATTTAAATATTTCCGATCGGCCGAGCGGGAGGAGCAATGATTTCAAACCGTCCAATCAGATTCCTGTCCCAGGAGCTGGGAAAAGATTTCGGCCATTTTTCCGAGACGATTCTTCCGCCTCTCGTGCTGTTGATTCCAAATTCGGCCAAAGTGATGGCCTGCTCCGCAACCGTTGCCATCAAATTCATCTTGCAGGTTGGCATGACCTCATTAACATTTACACGACCTTATTAAGGTCATACCCTTTAATGCATTATTGTCTGAGTTAACATAATTTTATCATTTTATTATTAATAATAGAATTATCATCATCATCATCATCATCATTATCATCATCATCATTATCACCATCATTACATGTTCATGTTTCAGTAAAGTATTTATCGAGTAAACTATTTTTGTTTATTGCTATTTATTAATTTTTATTCCATCCTTTGAATCCTATAATTTAATTTAATTTAATTTAATTTAATTTAATTGGTTTAAATTGATTTGTTCCCTTTCGACATTCTTATGCTCAAAGATTTACTCCTCATGTCGTGTACATGTCTTTCCACTTCAGAACACCCACAACCATAAATTGATTCCAATCTTGGCGTCCAATTTGTCTTCAAAGTCCAACATTATCAGGAGGTTGTTCGATGTTTTTACTTCATTTTCCTGTTCGTTGAATTCTGACACGGTGGCGTCATCGTCGTCATCATCACCACCATCATCGCCATCACCACCATCATCATCACCATCATCACCATTATCACTGTGTATTATTACGTTCAACATAGGAATGTCATCGTAATTATTCGACATTTTGCCTAAAAATAGTTTTTAAAAAAAAACCACTCGCTTCCACTCCACAGACAGTGCTGCGAGTTCATGGGTTTCATTTTCCAAAACTGGCCTCCGAGCACAGTGGAGAAGCAGTTGGCAGTGGCGATGGATTCGATCAAGAAGGGGATGGCGGACGCCGACGCGGAGGCCAGGCTGAACTCGAGGAAGTCGGTCCTTGGTCTTTTCCGAGATGATCGGACTTGATATTAAAACGATTTGTGATTGGCTGTTGTTCTCTTGATGTAATTACTATATTGGGTTTCGATTGGGGAATGGTAAATAATTTATTAAAACAATTGCTCGCTAAATTTTTCAGAGCATTTTGGCATTTCTCTGAAAATTTCAAAAGCCAAGCCGACCAGTTGCTCCAATCGCTGGATCCCTCGAAGCAGAGGCAGCTAATGGGAGAGCAGCAGGGATCTTCTTCTTCATCATTGGTCGATCTGGGCGAGAGTGGCAGAACTTCGTCGACCAATAGTATCGCTTTGGCGACGACGCCCTCGTCTTCGTTGGCCGGCCAGAATCGCATCGGGAGGAGATACAGCGGCGCGTCCACGAATCACGAGAGAACCGCTCCTAGCTCTGGATATGGGTTAGACACGACATTTTAGTTTTTGTGAGAAAACGCATTTTGTGAGAATTAATCGTTTGAAATATTTAAATAACTTAATAATTGTAGACGGAGGATCTCCAAGGACAGACCGGGTGAGCTAATCTTTTATTCGAATCCATCAATTTGCCTTTGGTCGAACGTCACTTTGACGAAGACCAAGACTAATTGAAGCACTGTTCATTTAATTTTTGCGGTCATTCGTCATTACCATCACCTCGATCATGTAAAACGATCAAATCCATAAAGATGGAGGACATAGCGACCACAGGCACTCCAGTGACCTCGACCTGACCTCCCTCACAGACAAAATGTCGAAGGTCGGCATCGGCGGAAACGGCCAGAGCAACAGGTCGCACCTGGCCCTCTACGGAACCCTTCGTGAGTGGTTTTCGGAAATTGTTTTAAGTATTTTGGGGCGCTATTTTTAATTATTGAAAGTGTTTTTGAATATTTTGTAAATATCTTATTCTTGGTAAAAAAAAAAGAAATTTGAGGATGGTGCACTTAAATAACCATGTTTTTGGCAACAGTGTTCATCGTTAGTGTTGATAGTAATGATGATGGTCAGGCTATGTTGATGATAATGATGGTTATGTTGTCGATAATGGTTAAGGTTTTGTTCATGATGATGATGATGATGATGCTAAATCAAAGTCCTGCTCTTCTCCCTGCTCTCTCTGGCCGTCCAAAACAATTGGGTTTGATGCATTTGTTCATCATCTCCACTTCACGTTTCAAACACACATCATCGTCACTCATCGTTTTTCGTCTCAAATGTTTTTTGTCGACCCTCGTTATTTATTTTTATCTTCAAAATCCGTTTAAAAAAAATCTTTTACACTACGTTCGTGCCGCCTCGTCGATCCTCGTCGAAAGGCAAGTCGAAAGCCTATTCGTCGATGTCTTCGTCTAAGCAGAGCCAGGCTAGTAGCTCGTTGGCCAGTAGTTCGCTGGTTAGTAGCTCATTGGCCAGCAGCTCATTGGCTACGAGCTGCGACGAGCAAACCCTTTTGACTTCTCTGAAGATAGGTAAGATCCTACCTACGTCGAAACGGCTTTAGCCTTGAATTGCGATCGGCCGTTTCTCAGCCAATAAGATGTAGCTCCTTATAATTTTGAAACTCAAGAATATGTTATGTTTGAGTGCCTTTGTTGATGTGTTTTTTTCTCTATTGCAGACAAAAGTCGATTTCGACGGCATGCATCGGCATGTTATTTTATAAATCAACTTTTAATCCGTTGAACGAATTGTCTCTTTTTGAGTTTTTGAATTGAGTTTATTTGTATTTTTTTGTAATTTTTTATTTTTATTTTCATTTTACCTGTCATCATCATCACCACACCATCATCGTCGTAATCGTCACCAGTCTTTCATCCTTTGTTGCATGCAAATACTTCCGTTCTTCCGTTGTCACTTTGATTTCTGATCGTTTGATTTTCCAAAATGGTCTTCTTCTCCACTTCTTTGCAGCTCGACCTCGGAAATCCCAGTCCGGCAAGGTCCTCTCGAATCTCCCGACTCCAACGTCGTCCGGATATTCCTCGTCTATAAATAGCAGCATGATCGACAGGGGAAGATCGAGGAGCAAGGTCGGGGTTTCCCAATCTCAACGTTAGTTTCAGTTTGTCGGTGTCCATTGCTTTTTGAATTTGAATTTCTCTTCTCTTTGATAATTTTGATCAGAGGATGTGTGCATTACCGGAGCTTCTTTATAGGTTTCTTCGATCAATCAGAAGAATTTCATCCGAGCACATTCTGAAATACAAATATAAACGAATGATTTTTTTAAAAACCAAAACATCATCTTCCAGCGAGCAGTAGATCCAGTTCTCCTGCCCCGAGACTGAGCTACATCACTCAGAT
Organism: Hirudo medicinalis; assembly: GCA_011800805.1. Lineage (NCBI taxonomy): Eukaryota > Metazoa > Annelida > Clitellata > Hirudinida > Hirudinidae > Hirudo > Hirudo medicinalis. Next base: position 452,888 of record MPNW01000003.1, read on the forward strand.
CCAGCCCGACGTCGTCCCCCAGCCCACGCTGGGCTTCGGCAGCAGGCGACGATCCACCACGGGACTCAACAAGAGCAGAGAGGGCAGCAGGGATTCGAGTCCGAATCGTTCCTTTGCTTTAGGTGACCTAAAAATTGATTCCGATCGGTCGAGATTTCCTGGGTTTGCCATCCTTTGTTGTTGTTGAGAGCACGTTGTGATCTATGATTGTAATTCTAGGCTCTTTGCTGGTTTTAAATTAACATAATTTATTCTTACCTTCGTCGATTGTTCAAGGTCGTGAAAGGAGGCCGAGCGGTCAGGCCAAGACGAGGGGCAGAAACCTGGCCATGCAGAGGTCAACACCTGGGGAAGAATTTGTGGTGAGTTAATTACTTAATTAGGTAGCTAATTAATGCCAATTAACCAATCATCGTGGTTGTCAGTGATATTTTCAATGCTCCGATTCATAATAAGTCGAGTAACTGATCGATCAACTGATTGATCGATCGATTGGTTAACTGATTGAAGTCCTCGAGAACGAAAGCAGGAGCGAATTCGACCTGCGACAGCGACGACGTCAACAGCGAGACTTCGAGCGTCTGCTCGGACGGTAGCAGCTACTGGAACTGTGGAAGGCAGGTCACCGAGGTCGGTTTCCATTTGAACCCCCATCGAGTTAGGATGAGAGGTTGATTCCATCTGGTTGATGCATCTAATGAATCTTACACCATGCATTTCTGTAATAATTCGATGTCATTGGATGGCGCTGCAGCGCCGAGATGGTAAATTTTAATGGAGATCGTTTAGTTCTCATTGTGCATAGGTTGCAGTGGCGATGATAAGATGGTGATGGTGATGATGATGATGATGATGATGATGATGGTGTTGGTGGTGATGATGATGGTAATCCTCACGTGACAGGATACGTCAGAGATAATAGCATGCTTGTCGAGTGGATCATGGTCTGACAGGAGGGATGGCCTGTTGGCTCTGCAGCATCTTCTCAACAACAACAGGACATTAAGGTCTGCAGATGGATGGATGGGAAAATGAATGAATAGATGGATGGATGGATTATTCGATCGATGGAATGACATATGTGGATGAATACCATGCTTTCACATCTCACCTCTCTTTCTGCATCCTTCCAAACAGTCGCAGCGAGTTGAAGAAAGTCACGGACATCTTCTCGAGAATGTTCCATGACCCCCACGGCAAGGTCTTCAGCGTCTTCATGGAGACCCTCTCGCAGCTGATCCTAGTTCACCACGGGGACATGCACGACTGGCTGTACGTCCTCATGACCCGCCTCCTCGCCAAGACAGGGGCGGATCTCCTTGGCTCCACCCAGGCCAAGATCCAGAGGACGTTGGATACCGTGAGGTGGGCAATCACCGGTCTGCAACAAATTTCATTACCATCATCACCATCATCATCATCATCATCGTCATCATTGTCATTGTTTTGTTTTATGTCATTTCTTGTTCTGTCCATAGGAGCTCCTTTCCCACCAACCAGCAGTACATGCTTCTGTCCAAACTCCTCATCGATCAGACACAGTCCCCCAACTTGAAGGTCAATTGATTATTATTAATGGATATTGAAATTACGAATTCAAATTTATTTGCTAATCGAAAGTCATCGTCAATGCCAATGCTTGTCATCCTCGTGAGGTTATTTAGAGGGACAGAACCCCATTGGTAGATGTTGTTACATAGAAATAATTAGAATTCTCGTCGTGCGGCCTCACGGTTTCGTGCTCGAAACCTAGCTTCGGCAGCCGTCGCGCTGCACCGTCACTGGATAGAACTGGGCTGGATTCGAATCCACGACCTTGGAAACACGGTGACAGTGGCACATTTTTCCATCGGATGCTAACAGTTGATTTCTTTAAAATTTCTTTCAGGAAAAGGTGAGATGCTCGACAAATAGCCAATTGTAGTCCCTTTGTCAATTTATGGCATGATTTGCATGGTAATTAATAGGATGGATGCTGATGATGATAGTGATACTAATGACGGTGATGCTGATGATGATGATGATCCCAAGGAGGAATGTGTGGATGATGATTATGATGATGTTTTGGTTTTTGTTTGGGTACTTTTACATTTTTCCTGTTTGTTAAGTTTACGAGCCTAGCTAGCATTTTATTAATGCTAATTTACTCATTATTACAACCAGTCATTAAAATAATAATAATCGTCGTCGTCACATTGTAATCATCATCATCGTTATCATCATCATCACCGTTTCACCATGTTATTATTGGCATTAAGTGGATTCAGTCTTGTTATGATAATGATGTTATCATTTTGGCAGGCTTTTCAACTCAACTTAAGTTTTCAAACTCCATGTTTCTTTGGAATGCACGGAGTCGCTGTCAGTTAACAGAATATATGCTATCTATGGCTTGTTATTGTTATTATTATTATTGTTGTTATAATTATCATTGTGTTATTTATGGCTTAATTGAAGTTTTGATGATTTATGTGAACTGCGAATAATTACCAATTATTATTAAGGTTTAAATAATGCTTAATGAATATTACTAACTTGTAGTCATTGTTTCAGCTTCTTCTTCTTGTGAATGTCCCTATTGAGAGCTTCATGAAAATGAACCACCAAAATGTTATTTGTTTATAACTTTAAACTTTAAAGCGGTGTTTTAAATCATTCAATTAAATGTTTTATTGTCTGTTTATTGCTTAAATGTTGCTGTTCTCTGGCTTGCAACTCAATTATTACATCAAAATTGTTATTTCTCAAATGTAGGAAATTGTTGTCCTTAAGGCTGAATGATAAGATTGAAATTGAAATTCATTGTTGGATTATATCACTAGGATGCCATTAGTGCCAAGTTTCATTTCTTCTTCATGTAGCATTGGTCAAGGTGTCGAGCCATCCGTGGAATGTTCCTGAGTCACTAGTGCCTTCACTAGTCGGAGTGTTTAGTGCTGCAAAATTTTGGGCATAAGGGTTGCTTAATGTTTAATATTAACCTAAGTTGTTGTTTTGGAACTGAATTTCATTTGGTTGTCCTCAAAGGCCTTTACCATTTTATAATATTTGCCAATAATTTATTAATTTTTTTTGTTAAATCAACACTGGGTTTGATGAATCTCTTCACTATTTTTTTTTAAATAATTTGAAATATTAAACGATAATAAAATTGCACCGTCATAAAAAAAAAGTGATTGTGGCAGGATTTTGACGACACCGACCATGATTTTTTTGGTTTCGGCCAAAACCGGAAGATATAAAAACCCACCACAAGATTTAAAAGCTATGTCGTGAAACAATGATGCAATGAAAAATTCAACATTATCGACGACAATATCAACATTATCAATCTTTATTAATTAGCAAGTAATCCGTATTTCAGAAATAATAAGGTTAGTATTTGAACTCAAACGAATATCATAGTTCATAAACAAGTTTCTCCGCGTTATCGCCAGTGGTCGATCGGCGTACGGCTGTCTTGCTGTACTAAACTGCCCATTTGCCACGCTGGTGGGCGTTGCAGACAAGTACTTGCAAGTGACAGTCTGACTTATGGTAGACGACTGAAAGCCTGTCACTTTCGGCCGTAACCAAAAACCAACCGTAAGTTAATATTTCTGTTTCGGCCAAAACTGAAACTACGCCGAAAATGAACATATGGCAACTTTCGGCGCCGAAACCGAAATTCTAGGTCTCTAAGCTAATCTCTTCAATCGGTCTCTTGGGTTGCTATTGGAAACCAGATGAAACGTCGTCCTAAGTGAATTACGTGAATTACTGCACACCAGCAATGGTGTGTTTGTTATGTTTTAGTCCCTTAATTGTCACGCATGTCTACGGTCACTGCCAGCCAGACCATACTGAAGGCCTTTCTGCCAGGATCGATGACTGGATGTTCAGCAGTCGTCTCCAATTGAACGCCAACAAAACTGAGGTGATATGGAGCTCCTCCGGTCGACGTGCACCTGAACTCTCTCCCAAATAGGTCGTCATCTGCTTCGACCTGATCCAGCCAGTTCAATCTGTCCGCAACCTTGAGATCTGGCTGGACCTATGACCACTCACATCAACAAAACAACTCGTTCCCGCTACGCTCTCTCAGGGAAATTCCAAGCATTTCCGCTCCACTCTAACTTGATACGCGGAAGCTTCTCATAACATCTTTTGTCCTATCTGACTACGGCAATTCAACTGTGGTTGGTTTAACTTCCTTACCGCCTCGAACAACTTCAGCCACTGTCATCAATTCAGCTGCTAACATCACACACAACAAAAGAAAACATGACCGCGTTACTCCTCTTCTTCAGGATCTCCACTGGCTACTATGCATTCGCGAAAGAATAGGCTACAAAATTTCTACACTTATTTTCAAATCCTTCCTAGATCAAGCACCGTCATACCTGCCTTTCACCTGCGCGAATATCTGCTATATATATGTGCCCGACAAGCGACACTGGATGGCAGGTCTATGCGCATTGTTGTGCATAGCCCGCAGATCTGGAATAGATCCCCCCTTCTATTATCAATATTGAACCAGCCAATTTCCACTCTGCCCTCAAAACTTTCCTATTCAGGGAAAGCTACATACAATATTGAAGTGGTCTGGAAGTTCCGCTTTTGACATACGCCACCATAATCAAATTCTGTTTCATTATCATTCATTCTGCGTTGAATCGGTGTTGAAGTAAAAATTTTTCAGGTTAATCCTGCTCCATCCTAAATAATTCGCTAAATAAGGGACGATATCGTTAAACGTTAAAACGTTATTGTCTTCGAAAGGGGAGACCGGGGTTGGTTGCAAAAATTCATATTTTGTGCCGCATTTTTTTTTTTGTTTATGGATTAAATCAAAATTATTATAGTCCATATTAAAGCTTTGTATATTGGCACCAAATTAAGCTTTAGTAAAATTCTCTATCTCAAAAAATGTAGTAAATCCACAGTAACTTGTTCAAATGGCTGGGATAGGTTGCAACAATACTGAAACTGATTTGTTTATTTAACTGTTATCTATTTACTTTAAATATTTATGTATTTACAAAGAAATTTCACATTAAATCTAGCAGCACTCAGGTGGGCCAGTACTCGTGCATCTTTAGGCGACAGTCCTATCATCAGTGTACTAGTTATTAAATATTTGGCAATCAATTTTGCTCGATCACCAGAAAAAAGTTTTTTTTATAGATTTGATTTATAGCCAGAAGTTGGCATCACTGCATTAACTTCACGAGCCACTTTAACCTTCTTAATATATCGGCATAGCGTTGAATAGTGAATCTTGTACTTTTTAGCAGTTTGTGTCAAGCTAGATCTATTAGCAATAACTGATGTTGCTGCTTCTAATATTACTGCTTACCAAACCTCTTTCAGTAGTTCTTTTGTAATTCCTCAAGCTAAGGACTCAAATAAACTAAACGTTTAAAATAAAAATAGCTAATTTTAAAAAAAATCATTTTCAAATAAAAATATTGTTTCGCAAATATGCCGTTGTGTGACCTGAAAAAGCGCTCAGGATTTGATATCAAATTGAACAGACATTTCTTTAAAGATAACTTTTTTTGTAACATTATAAATCATCTGCCAAAACAAATTTTAGACTTCCACCAAACAAATTAGTTTATATAGCTCACACTCATCGGTCTCCCCAATACCTACAAGAACTCCTCACTACAACGGCCCCACAACAAGGGAGGGTCTCGCTCCGCTCGTCTGACATCATTAATTTTATAATCCCAAGGATCCGCCGCGTGCACTACGGAGACAGATCCTTCCAAGCATGTGGACCGCGGACGTGGAATGATCTTCCGTCTCATGTCAGATCATCTGAGACATTGACATTGTTCAAAAATAACCTTAAAACTCATCTATTTAACCTTCCCAGTCATTAATATTTGGTTTTAAATCCAGCTCGCTCGACTGTAGGACTGATTGATTTGATTGCCATACTGCCTTTTATATCCTGTCGTAGATGCTTTCGGCACTTTAAATATAAGCTTTAAATAAATAAATAAATAAATAAATAAATAAGTATAGACATAAAAACAATTCTGTACAAGTTAGGCTGGTTTACTTTACGCTAAAATTTTGTAAGGCTCATATACATAGGCTGTTGCATTTAACCCCTGTCTCCCCTACTTGCAACCATTAGACTCAAAATTTCTTGGCATTGGCATCTGTTCCGGTTGGTGTTATCTGTCGTGAAAATTCACGTGCAGTAAGGAGAGCTTTTGTCTATCTGCCGTGAAAAATCAAGTGTGGAAAAGATATAACTACTGCATCCTAAAATTGCCGATAGTACAAATTATACATATTCTAAAAAGTAATTTAGAGGCATTTTTAGATATATAATCGTTATATTACAGTTGCTCTGCTCAATTTAAATTCATAATAAACATTAAGTTATAATGTATTAAATATAATTATCAAATACCTTTATTTGCTACAAATCTCGCAAGACATTACATGCATTTGTATCTCTAACGGTTGGCTTTTAATCTAATTTTTTCTGAATTTTTCCATTTGTTCAATTAAGCAGATTTCATCAAAATAACCTAAAAGTGGAAACATGTGGAAAATAATGTTTTGTTTTAATTTATGCAATATTTTAACTAAGTTTTGTAATAGTAATTGTTTTGTAAATTTTCACGGCAGATAGCCAACATGATGCCTTTTCAAGGCAGATAACATTTTCGATCTGTTCCCGCGCTTAGCCAAAAACCTTTTTAATTTTCCCTCTCTTATTTTTTTTGTTTTAAAGTTGTGCCAAATGCCTCATTTTAACTTAGAATTTATGTCAAACGATTACGAGTAATGGACTGCATAAGCATTCATGTGATTAATAAAGCGAATTCAATCTTGCTTGAAATAACCTCCTAAAATTGATTAACATACTTTTTATGAAACTTTTCAATGTTTGATACAGCTTCCAAAAGTAATTTTTTATTTGTAAGTAATGTGCAATTTCGCAGTAATTAAAAACATACTCATTGAATTTGTTTACCATTTGGTAAATAATTTACCCCAGTTGTTTTTCCGAGACCGATGGATTCTTTAGTTCATTTTACAGATGAGCTTGTGAAACCAGACTCGTTCTATAAGTATACCCCTACTATTGCTCGAAGCAGAATACCAATTGTCATCGATAATGGTAGTTTATTTTTTTGTAGTTTTGGTCTTGGTTCCATTATCATCTTGAAACTATCTCTTTCTTAGGATCTTATAAATGTCGAGCTGGGTGGGCCACAAATAAAGATCCGTTGTTAATTTTTAAATGTCTTACTGCTAAGCAGAAATCTAAGAAGACTGCTGTATGTATGTTTATTATATTGCAATTTGATTGACTATAAATTTAGTGATACTTTTAAAAGGAAAATGAAACACTAGTTGGGAATGACATTTCAAATTATGATCAAATCCGATACCTGTGTCGAACTCAATTTGAAAAGAATATTGTGACACAATTTGATGTTCAGGTATGGATTTCCGGTTGTTTCGGCCCTGCTTATTGGAATTATTTTTAATAATTCTTTGGTAGTTTTTGTGAAGTGTTTAAGAAAATGTCTTGTCCTTTATTTTATTTATATCTGTTAATTTTTTATTTTATAGTTTATAGATTTGCTTCTTGTGAAGCAAGTAATTTAAATTTTGCTTGTCCTGAATAGGGATGATGCTTTTTATTAACCTTTTAAATTCTATTTCAATGAAATGGCCAGTGACATATTTCAGATGCATTACAGTTTTTGAAAACTTGAGTGAAGTTAAGCCATGTTTAATTATTTGGTGTTTGCAGTAAAATTGACATTGATGAAGAAATGACCTGCTGCTAAAATACATTCTTGACATAATTAATAAGATGCACTTGCATGATAGGAGGAATGACTTTCACCTTATTTAGTTACAGTGGTTGAATGTGTCAGCATTTTTAATGCAGGAGAACATCTGCGACTACATCTTCAATCACTTGCAAATTTCTTCTGACTCAGAAGTTCCACATCCAATTGTGATGACAGAACCCATCTGCAATCCTAATTACTGCAGAGAAAGTTGGTCATTTATATGTTAAAAAAATAATCTATATAAAATATAAAAGATTTTCTTTAAATACACAGTTGGTCTTTGATATACATTTGGTCTTTTTACCAAATAATTAAGTTGTTGTTAGACAAATACTTTTTTATGAATTTTAAAAGTGAATTAGTGATGTAGTTTACAATAACACATATTCTATTGGACTTGGCTCTTTTCTCTTCAAATAACTTTATTGGATTCTTATGAATATAAGCCTTCTCATAGTGCTCCATCAGCAACAATATTACTAATTTGTATTTGTTGCTTATTAATATAAATTTAAAAAAATTGACTGTTATCTTTAAAGAAATGTCTGAGCTGCTCTTCGAATGCCACCAAGTGCCTAGTGTTATGTACGGAATAGACGGCCTCTTTGGACTCCACCACAATCTCCAAAAAGGACTGGAAGGAGGGGATCATCTCGTCGTGTCGTGCGGCTACAATGCCATTCACCTCGTTCCACTGCTCGACGGCAGGATCACCAGGTGTCGTCGATTCAACTTCGGAGGAGCAACTGTGGATTCATTCATGATGAGGAGTTTGCAACTCAAGTACCCGGGTCATCTTGCTTCCATAACATGCAACAGGGCTGAGGTAGAGTTCCAGCACTCTGTCATTTCATCTCTATTATAAATATTAAATTATTTATTATTTTATGAAGAAATTGCAACCAAATTTAATTTATAAATGCTTGGTTAATTAACTGACATATTAATTGACCATCTCTTATAAATTCATCTTTGATCGTTTTGCCTTTTCAGTATCTGGTTCAAAAGCACTGTAAAGTGGCAGTTGATTTTCATGAGGAAGTGATGAGATGGACAAATGATGACTTCTACAAAAATAATGTCATCAAAGTACAGCTTCCTTTCAACCATGCAAGTTACATTTGCCAATTTTATGTTGTTGAATAAAAATCAAAATTTTTAATTTTTAAAAATAATCACAGGTCGCAGCTCAGAAGATTTCAGCTGACCAACAGAAGGAACGGCAGATGTTACAAATAAAGAGGTTGAGGGACATGAACCTTCGCAGAAGACAAGAAAGAGTGAGTTTTTGAATGGCATTCGAGATTTAAACTTTGGACTTCGGTTGTGATTGAATGGCTTTGAGTTTTATTTGACTGTCTGATGATGTGTGTTTAAATTATTGTCAATCACATAACATTGAAAACTGTGAGAAACATTGAAAAATGTGAATAACTTTTTTTTATTTGATAGTTAATCTCAGAACAGGAGAAGTTGGCTCACTACACATCCATTTCTGACCTGATTAAAGATGAGTTGGAAGATGATGAGGACAACTTTGATGCTGTCAATGTGAGTTTTAATTTTGGTTGTGAATTTTATTTAATTTCATTATATTATTGTATTTAATTAGTGATAATATTGTTATTATTAGTGTCAAAAACAACTGGTAGTAAATTGATGTAAAATATAGCTTTGAATTTTTTTATTAAAAATCTTTCAAATAATTTTTTGTGGTTAGAACCAACTGATTATATGTCTTCAGAACATACTGAGCAACAATGACCTCTCATCATTACAAGAATTACAAGGAATCATAAACAAATTGAATGAATCAGTGCAGGTGATACAAGACAAGATTGCAACCTACCTTGAAGAGGTGAGAATCAATTGTTCAACCAGGTGCAAATTGATCGAATGGGTTGCGTTCCTACATAAGGTGGTAATGGCAACAGTTGTAATATGTTGTGCTTGACAAATGGTTGACAAAATGTGCCTCTGACACTATGTATAAGGCACTATACATAGTATATGAAGTACATTACATAATCATTTTTTATTGCTTGACCTACATTTTAAACATATTTAGAAAATAGTCTAAAATTATTGTATTTTATTTCCCCAAGGGCTTGGATGTCTCAAGTAAAAGCAAGGCAAAGAAAGCAAAATTAGACAAAAATAAGTTCATTGTAAGTGACTCTTACTTTATCATCATACTTGCAAAAGAATAATTAATGGGAAATTATGTTGCCATCCTAAAAGAATGTTGATTTTTGTTTTAATCCACTAATCAATGAAATTCATAGGATATGTCAACAATGCCATCACTAGAAAATTCACAGGCCATGGAAGAATGGTTGGAAAACTTAAGGAGGGATAGACAGGTTTGATTAGAATATTCATGTTTTTGATAAATAAACTTTATAATTATATTTTATCTCTCTGGCAGAGTTTGATAACTACAATGAATGAGAGAAAGATGAAAAGAGCAGAAATGATGAAGAGAAGGTCCGCAGCATCTCACAACAGGATGAAGATTCTATCACAACTATCACAGAGTTCGTTATTTCATTTATTGCTCAAATAATTGTTTTTTTTTCTTCTTTGGAAAAATGTTATTTATATTGTTGTAACTTTTAACAGTGGAGTTAGTGATAATATTAACAATTAAAATAATTCCACATTTTGATAGCTGGAATTTGTGCAAGTAACTCAAAATTTGTAATTATCTCATAATCTGAGCACTAAAAATATGCATTTTTAAAATGATATTTATGTGTCATAAATATATTCTTAGCAATTAAAATAATTTTAAAGCATCCAATAACAAGAAAGATGATAAGTTTGGGGCAAGAGATGAAGACTGGGATGTTTACAAAGAAATTGTAAGTACATTTTGCTTTGAAAATAAATGGTTGCTGTTTCCATAATTTTACGAGGATAAACAAATTTTAGGACCGGAATTAGTACATCATGACAATTAATAGAATTAATAAGATAAGTAATAATGTAATGGTATGTAAAAGTAACTAGTAGATGGAAAAACACATGAATAGCTTAACAGAGTAATAATAATAGTTTTTGCTATTCTGATCCCAGAATTTGGTTAATTCTTGTAAATTATGATGCATTCATTTTTAACAACAGCAAATGTTTTGCCATGCTGAAGATTTTTTATTTGTTTTTCAGAATTTGAATGGCAGAGATTCCGATTCAGAAAATGAGTTGGACAAATTGGAGGAGATTGAAAGCTGCTTACAGGAACATGATCCAGACTTTAAAAAGTTGATATTTGTTACAATTACTAAATTTCTATATTTTTTAATAATCAAAAGTAAATCAAACTAAATTGTCTTGATAAAAGTGGCATCTACATACATGAATTAGTATTGACAATTAGCATTAGACAAGAGATTAACTTTTTTTATTCTTTTTAACTTTTACAAATTTATTATTATATTTATTATTATTTTATCGTTCTTCAGGGGCAGCCAGAGTGATCACTTCGACATACGAGAATATTATCAGCTTCATATTGCTTTGGAACAAATCAGGTGAGAAATGTTCACGATGTTGTTGCCATAGTTTTCGTGTGTAAATAGTGAAATGGCAAACAATTATTGGTGATGTGCTTTCTTGAACCTCCAGGATTCCTGAGTTTCTTTTCCAGCCATCAATGCTGGGCATGGAGCAGGCAGGCATATCAGAGGGAATTGAGCATGTTCTTAAGCAATTTACACCTGAGGAGCAACAGAGGCTTGTAAAAGTAGACAATGATTCTTGTCAATGTGCTTGATTTAAAATCGGTCTTTTATTTTGCTGTTGCTTTCAGGATATCTTCCTCATTGGTGGCTGCGCTTCATTCCCTAATTTTTTAGAGAGATTGCAGAAAGATATTCGTGAAATAAGGCCTTTCAATTCCGAATTCAAGATAAGACTTGCAAAGGATCCTGTAGTTGATGCATGGAATGGTGCCAGATCCTTGGCACTAAATCGTGACTTTCTTGAGAAATGTTCGGTCACCAGAAAGGAGTATCTCGAATATGGTGGCGACTTTATTAAGGAAAATTGCGTTGGAAATTTGCATCTGACAGTTCCTGCTTCTGAAGAGGAGCCAGTGGTTTAATTTTATGAATTTGTGTAACTTTTGTTGCCCTATTTATTAAGATTTTAAAAGGAGGTTGTTTTTGACAGCTTGTGGAATATATAGCACAGTAATTTATCTTGGTCGAAGAACTTGATTTGGGACGGGTAGTAGGTCGAAATGTAGAATCATTAGTGAAATGACAGAAACTCGGCCCATGATCGTCTTGCGTTAGGCTGCCTTTTTGATCAGCTGTGCAATCGTTAACGATGTGACAAGGTCTCTCAAATTATAAATGTGCGCCCTTTGTGACGTGTGATTTAGAACGAGGGCTTCCATTTTGAAAAGTTTTTTCTTACTTTAAATAGTTCTCAATCTTCTCAACAGTACATAAACGATATCTACAAACATATAGTAATTAAAATGTAATTAAGGGACATTAATGACACTGGATATATTTTTAAGTTTCGAGGGAAAACAGAGTTGATCATTAGCTGCTTGTGCTATTGTGGGGTCGGCAATGGACTTGAGAGGTTTGTTGGTATTGTATATTAACATCATATGACAGACTTTCTTTAAATTAAATTTTTAAAAGAGCTTATCTAATGGAATCATGGGTAAAAATTAACTTAAGTTAGTGTAGCTACAATGACCGCAGCATTTGGATACTACTTTGGACATTGAACAAGTTCGAATGAAATTGTGCTATTAATCTTTTAATTGGTAAAATGATGAGCTTAACATATACCAACCTCAGAACTTCTAAACAACTGTGACGACAGAACCTACAACCAAAATACAATTTAGGGTTGGCCAATTACCTTGAATATTTCCGTAAAGTGCACCTATGAATATTTATTTTGCATGTCTTACGTTTATTTTTTGCATAAAGATGTCTCCTGAAATCAAAGTTAACTAATGCTTGTTAGTAGGGCCTATCATGGGGGGAATGCGAGTCTCTACTTCAAAGGAGCCTAGAAAATTGAACCGTGACTTTTTTTGCTTTTCCATCACCAAAATTAACATAACATAACTAAGCGGATGCTAGGCGATAAAATCTTATTGTCTGCTTATTAATCGTTTTAGTGGATGCTGAGTACGATAATCAAAATGGACAGCTGGCGTAGCACAAGACAGGTGACCTAGCTTAACAGTAGTTCGGTCTTTTAAATTATGCTGAAACGATTGAATCATTTATGATAGATTGACAAGGCTACATGTCATAATGTCATTATTATTATTTCGTAAATTATTATTTACCATAAAAAAAATTAGAAATTATATTACTAAGGCGTTTTCATTATAAAATGTGTGTTTTGAATTTCAAACCAATCGGTCATTTGTTCAAAGATTGTTGTGCTGAATGATAATTGGTTGACCTATCCTGCGTGTTGTTGTTTATCTCTATCGGGATGACTTCCAATAATGAACATAATCTTAGCAATTATGATCTCACTGGATACGATCGAAATGTCATGGGTCAAAATTTCACTTGGTACCAACTTATGGATAAGATGATTGGGGAGAAGCGGCAACGATTTTCTGATGCAAACGTTTCTCCAATGGGGATACCTCAGGCACCCAAACAAAGGGAAGAAATTATGATTCAAAGAGTTTTTGACAGTTGTGCTTTTAAAGCCATAATGAGTTTTACCATGGGTTTGTATGTCATTGGTAGGAAAAATATTCACAATCAACGCTGTTGAAGTGTGTTTACAAATTCAGGTGGTGCAATGGGTGCTGCTTTTGGTCTGTTCACAGCAGGCATCGATCCGAACATAACAGGGACTGAAACCCCAACAATGAAACTTGTCTGGAAAGAGATGAAGCTTCGCACAGTTTCATATGCCAAAAATTTTGCTGTCATTGGTCTTCTATTTTCAGGCACAGAATGCATGATTGAATCGGTAGTTTTCCTAGTTTTATTATATTTTAAGGATTAGATGTATATTGTAAATGTATTTAAAGTATCGGGGGAAGTCAGAGTTGATAAATGGTACAGCTTCTGGTGCAATTGTTGGAGGTGCACTGGGTTTGAGAGGTTTGTTTTAAATTTTAACATAAATCAAAATTTCCTTGGTTTAAAGATGTCTGCAATTAAAATGTATTTTATTTACATTTTCAGCTGGCGTAAAAGCAGGAGTTGTTGGAGCAATTGGTTTTGCAGCATTTTCCACAGCAATTGACTATTATTTTAGGCATTAACTTTAGCATGATTTTAACAAAATGTGTACATGGAAGTCTATATTTTGTCTTTTGAAGTCACTGAAAAATATAATTAAAATTCAATACCAAACTTTAGCTGTTTTAAAAGGCTTGGTTTTAAAGTGACCACAAGTAATTTGTATTTATAGACCACAGTTAACAGAATGAAAAATGCTTTGATGGATGTTTTTTGTCAGTTTGTATAGGGTCCCACTGTGACACATTTCACAAGCATTTGTTGAATGGGAGGAAAGCCTGGAATCATTGTACTTGAACCCTGTATAAGTATCCAGCTGATAGTTTTAAAATGGAATGATTTGTGTAAGTGGGTCACAAGCCAGACATCATTGTGAAGTCAAAGTTTAAGATTCTTCGGTTTAAGGTCTATAAGTGGCAAAGGCGAGAGGCTTTTCATTTTGCCAAATGGATGTTTCTGTTAAGGGGTTCAAAATGCGTAGCAGTTCATATTTATGGCAGGGAGAAAAGGCAACCATCTATTACCATGTCACACTCACCATTGTTAGAACCCTAATGTAAGGGAGGAAATTTGTATGTTATGATGGAGTGCCCATAAACATTGGTTCGTTTTTGATGAAATAATTGCAAGCATCTTCAATGCAGTTGAGATATTAATTTCTGTTTTGCTGTTGCAAAATATATGCATTACAAACTTTGGTTCCAGTTAATATTTAACATTCTTGTTAGTTTTATATGAGCCATATTTTTGTTATTCATTTGTGAATGCTCCGCTTTCTAGATTTTCATATTCTATCCACTTCTATTCGTTTTCCTTGGAATCAAGAGTTCATGAAATGTGACATCACATTGCAGAAGACAATTTCTGGCCTTTTCTTAGAAGTTGTTTGAAACAACTTTTGAAGTCACTGAAAAATATAATAAAATTTTAATCAATAAGCTAAGAGGGTCCAACTTTTTGAGACCATATTCAGTTTGTTTTAAGTGTGACAAAGGAAGGAAGATTTATGAAATTTTAACATCTTTGCTAGAATTTATTCACAATTACAAATTTGTATTTGAGTTGAAATAATTATTGTGGAAGTTAAGGCAAAGTGAGCATTCATATCATTAATTATATTGGGTAATTCCTGTAAAATAAGTTAAGATGGCAATTAAGTTAATAATTAATTATTAGTACATGGGGTTGGGTCGTTCACGATGATCGCGATATAATCACCAAATTTGAGATAGATCACGTTTATATTTTCTGCTTTTCGCACCTCGAATGAGAACATTAATTAAATTATTGTTTCAACGGACCAAATACAGGTATTTCGTGAAATTGATAATCTTAACTTAACATTAAACTGTAGTGGTTTAAGGAGACTAATATCTGTTTTATAATCCTCTTTTTGATTCAATATCCAAATTTCGATGGTCCTATTTTAAATAGTTCAACCGGTATTTTCATGTGGAGGATTCGTCCACAAGCGATTGAAATTACCGTCGATTGTTATTTTAATTATACTCCTCGTCACTAATCTTAAACTCCTGGCGCTTAGCAATTTGTTGTTGGTCCAAAATTGATTGCATGTTGTCCACTCATGAACAAGCAAAAATGTGAAATTGCCTCATTTCCACCATGGAAGATACGTCTTGGAAACTGCTATTAGAGGATCGAAACCGTGCTGAGTTTTTACAAACTCGATTCTCAATAAAAATAAAATTGTTAAAGCTCCATATGTTCAGCCTGAAATAGGTATTTTTTTCAGTAAACTGAATCAAAATAATTCTCTAATTAAATGAACCTATTTCATTAGAATCTCAGAATATTAATGGTTCAATCATGTTATTTGAGGTATTTTCGGTTAAACTTGTAAAAAAAGCACGAGCTGTTTAATTTGTCATCTAACAGTTCGAGTTACCCAGGAACACGTGACATAGGTAAAAAAAGATTACACACACCTGTTCTATCGTTACCAATCACCTTCTCGTTGACTTTAGTTAATATCGATTTTAAGCATCTAATATAATTATTTTCGAATAAAGTTATTTTTCCTTTAACTTTATGTTTTCTTTGTCAGTTTAATAGTAAATAATGTTATCAAAATTAATAAACTTCACCGTTACTATGCGATATTAATGATCCATCATATAAACATTGCCACCATAATCGAACATGGATTCATTACCATCTCAGAATATGGACATCAAATATATTTTATAAGATTTATCTGATACCGAACAGCAACTTCTTCAAAATCATCTTCGTCATGTTGCATTGGATTAATTGATCCCGGTACCTACTGAAAAGTGCTAAACAGTATTGGGGATTTTCTCGATCAGTCAATAGCCAGTTGTAGAAGTCACACATACTACCTTATTTCTGAAATCAACTCAATCACTTTTGGTCTCTATAAACTTAGTTAATTCGTCTGAAACAAGAGGCTAATAGACTCAAAAATGTGTTTAAAAGCTTAGAGATAAAATCTTAAGCCTGGAGATACATAAATAATCAACAATGTTTGAGAGAATATTATTGAAATAAACCTCAGATATATTTGACTATCTACATTCACCCGGGCACGTCTCAAACCGCTATTGGTAGAACCACTCTTTGTTATCCTTTTTTACAATCGTTCCTTAATCGCAATGCTTCTATGAAAATAACAAATTTTAAGAATAATTTTACAAAATTTGTTAAGCATTTGCTCAATATAAAATATTTAAAGAAAAATTATTTTAGTTATGTTGGCTGATGTTCAAGAAAAATCAGTGGATTTAGTCTGAGATACCACGTGGCGCAGTGGCGACCAATCACAGGTCGACAGCGAGTTGCCTTACACACAACTTTGCTTGTTATAAATCCATCATTTTCTCGTGTTACGTTTGTCGCAGGTGCTGTTTCTTATCGTTACTTTAGGGGATTTTAGTCCGACTTCACTGCCTTATAGTGTTTGTGCTAGTTTAGACATTGACGTCTGAAAGATGACATCCAGTAGCATCTTGAAAATTTCATTCCTGCTTTACGCACTTACCCTCGTAAGAGGAGATGGAGATGTTGTTCTTTTGGGTGACAGCGATTTCCAGACAAAGATGAGTGGCTACGAAGTTTCTCTCGTGAAGTTTTATGCACCTTGGTGAGTTTTCTGAATACCTTCAGCTTCATCTGCAACAAAAATTGTGTCACATTGATTTATTGAGCATGATTTAAATTTTTATAAGTTCTAACCATATTTTTTTCGGATTACTTCATATATATAAACTTACAATATATCTTTGAAAAGGTGCGGTCACTGCAAGAAACTTGCCCCAGAATTTGAAAAAGCTGCTTCTATTTTGAAAAACAATGATCCACCTGTGATTCTTGCCGAGGTGATGCTTTGTTATTTTGTGCAGATCTTGATGTTTTGCTTAAGTTCAATGTTTATTTGTAGTAGATTTTGGCTGCATTAGTGTGACTTTCAAAATTGTTATTTATTTTTTCAATTCATATATGTAAATGTAGTTCATTTATATATTCGGTATCAGAGGTTTGTTTTGATAACCATTCCCTTGGGGCACATTCCCAAGGCTGCTCATGGTAGTACAAGCTGGGTTTTGTAAATGACACATCATGACTGCATGCAGGATTGAAACCCTTGTTGAGAGATCCAAAGATCTAATCCTAGACCTAGATTGTTTGTACCTGCTGTGTCTAATAAGTCCAAATAAAACCTTTAAACCAAAAATAAATGATAATATTTACTATTAATATCTTGATATGATTTTTAGGTTGATTGCACGGAAGCAGGCAAAGATACATGCGGTCAGCATGGAGTTTCGGGTTATCCTACCTTGAAAATTTTCAAGAATGGAGAAAAATTTGCTGATTATGAAGGTCCCAGAGATGCCGGTTAGATTTGGATTTAGTCTATTGTAATATCTTTGAATGTTGCAACTAAATTACATTAATGTAAATGGCAGATGGCATTGTAAAGTATATGAGGAATAAAGCTGGACCAGCTTCCAAGGAATTAAAGAGCATTGAAGATGTTAAGAAATTCCTGGACAATACTGAACACAGTGTTGTTGGTAGGTTCACATTTGGAATGTCATTTAATGATTTCTTTATTGTTCATTTACTGTTCAATGTAATTATTCGGTCCATAAGTCATGTAGTTCATTTAGAGTTTCTTTTCAACAAATTTTAATGTATTTTTCATGCCTTAGGTTTCTTTGAGTCTTCCACTTCTGAAGGAAATGTTGCTTTCCAAAAGCTCGCATCAGCCCTCAGTGATGATTACCGTTTTGCTCACTGCTTTGATCCACAAGTTCTTGGTGAATACAAACACAAAAAGTAAGACATGCATTTTGAAATTTCTGATTCATTTCATTGTTTATATTTTGGTAACATTATGATGGCTAACTTGATTTTGACTGCAGTACAATTGTTATCTACCAACCTCCTAAACTCCACACAAAACTAGAGCCAACAGAAGTTGCTTATGAAGGTGCTTTTGAACAGGCCACTTTGGAATCCTGGGTCAAGGATAACATGTTAGTATGAGTAATGCATGATGTATTGATAAGCAGTGGTTGCTGTTTCATGACCTTTCATCATTTTTATTGCTTTGGCAAAAGAAAAACAGAAATATATCTAGTATGGCTTGCATGGTTAGTTATGGAAACTCTTGCGAGCGGCTAGGTTTTGAACTCCCAACAGAGCTGCGCCAAAGCGAAAGCCCTAACTACTCGGTTAATGAGTCCTCATTTTTATTGCTTTGCAAAAGAGAAACAGAAATATACCTAGCTTGCACATATTTTTTATCTCTTGTAAAGTATGTGCAAATTTTGTTCAATAGTTGTGTTATTAGCAATAGCTATCAATATTTTTAAGACACTTATTTAATAGAGGCAAAATTCTTATTTTTCAGTCATGGTCTAGTTGGTCTCAGAACCACTAGCAATGCTGATCAGTTCAAGACTCCTCTTGTTGTTGTTTATTATGATGTCGACTACCTCAAAAATCTCAAAGGAACAAACTACTGGAGGAACAGGTTTGGCAGCAATTGCTTAGTTATGTTAATTTATTAGATTTACTCTTGTGCAAAAATGTCATTCTTGTAAAATGTAATTTTTGTATATTGACTTAAATTATAATTTAAATGTATGTTTGTCTTGAATATAAATCTAACATTTTTCTGTTTTAGGATTATGAAAGTTGCCAAGAAGTTTGCTGAAGCCAAGAAAGACATTCATTTTGCCATTTCTAATGCCGACCAATTCAGCCACGAAATCTCCGAGCATGGTCTCAGCTGGTCACAAGATAAGAATGTTGTTGCTGCTAAGGGTCTCAAGGGAGAGAAATATCCATTCAATGGAGACTTCAAGTTGGTTCAAAAATTATCCCAGTTAACATGATGTGAATTGTCTTAAGCTTAATGTTCCTCTTTTCAGTGTTGACAATCTGGAAAAGTTTGCCAATGATGTTTTGGAAGGAAAACTGAAGCCCTACTTGAAGTCTGAACCAATCCCATCTTCCAACGATGCCCCAGTCAAAGTAATTTAAAACATCAAAATCAAAAGATATCTTTAGACATCTTTGTGCTTGCTCTTCTAAAGGTTGCATTGATTTTCATTTCAGGTGGTGGTTGCTGAAGAGTTTGACAAAATTGTGAATGATGATACCAAGGATGTCCTCATTGAATTCTATGCTCCATGGTGTGGACACTGCAAATCTTTGGCACCCAAATATGAAGAACTTGCCCAAAAGGTTCACTAATTGAGTATTCAATTGTTGCAACGTTTGAGTCTTACATTTTATTACAAAGAAGTGGACCACTAAATACACTATAATTTGCTAATTATTTTATTACAGCTTTCTGAGGAGAGTGACATAGTTGTTGCCAAGATGGATGCCACAGCCAATGATGTTCCTGCTCCATATGATGTCAAAGGATTCCCAACTATCTATTTTGCTCCCAAAGGAGCTAAAAAGAACCCCAAGCGCTATGAGGTTTGTAAGATGTTTCTTGAGAGATAAAAGAGCTTCTCAGAGGAGTGACTATTACAAGGGAAATTACATTTGCAATTACTGAAGTAATTGGCAATGAAAATGATGACCAATTAATTTGTTGAGCAGGGTGGCAGGGAAGTGGATGACTTCATCAAGTACATTGCCAAGGAGGCAACTACTCCTCTAACCAAATACTCCAGAGATGGAAAGAAGATCAAGCAAAAGAAGGTGGACCTGTAATCATGTGGAATACAGACTTAGATGCTTTTATCATCAACTGTGTAATTATATTTTATATATGTGACTGATTGCAAGACCATTCAAATGCATACTGCTTGATCAACAACCAACTTATTCTTCTCTAAACAACACGTTGTTACGGTCTTAAGTTATTTCTCATGTTTGAGCGACAATGTTGGTGTGTCATGTATGTAAAGGTTTTGGTGTCTGGTATTGCCATGAAGTTGAAGCACAAGCTCAAAGGGAAAAGGGACATTGTTTGGTGCTTGTTTTTCTGTTTATTTGAATCTGTAAGAATAAATTTAGGAAACTGTTATCATGGCTGGCATTCAGATTTGGATTGGTTCTGCTAATGATAACATATAGCTGTCTGGGCCCTCTGCAAAATAAAGAAACATTGTAAATTCTGATACCAGTGAAGGATATCAAAGGTTTAGATGTGGGTCCAAATGTGCAAGTGAATTAACTCATTTGCACATACCAGTGATGTTGCTCTGTAGTTCCAGGATCCTCTCGTATCCGAGGATGCTTCCAACATTGGCAAGATATTGGGCTGTGAGGCATACTAAATCCTATAAAACAAGTGATAATTTAGTGACTGAATTTTGAGATGTTTTGGAATCTAGTCAATGACAAAAATCTTGGCAAGCTGTAAGTGAGGCTGGTATGCAATAATTTGTTTGACAGCCATTTCTTGTGGATCCAAAATGTAATCACTTTAGGTTCTTAGAGCCTCAAGTGATTTCTGATTTAAGTGAGTGTCTAAATGTGCATGTGTGTCTTAAAAGATTGCACTTACAGTTACAGGTTGCACTATCACCAACCCCCTCAATAGGACCTCCTCTCAAAGTGGAAGGGTCTTGCTCTGGGACAGTTGCCTCATTTAAAACCCTCCTCAAAAATTTTCTCTTTAACCAAAGTCACCCCATTAACCCAATTAAAATTTTTTCTTTAGATCCAATCTGCTCATGTGTTTTAGATTGATCGATTTTTTTAGGTTGCCCTAGTGACAATATATCCTTTTATATCCTGCACTTAAAATAAAAAAAAAATAAAATGTGCAGATTGAGGGTTGCAAAAGTGGAGAGTTGAGATGACGGACTTCAAAGTAGGTTTTCTTTGAAAATGTTAATGAACTTGAAGAACAGAAGATTTACTGCTTGCGTTGGAGGTGGGGTGGGGAGGCAGTTCCAAAGAAATGTTCCTTAAAATCAAATTGCAGATTGAAGCAGCATCTGAGAAAACATTTGATTGCAGAAGTCACTTTGGCAAAGTGAACAACAAAAATATAAGAATACATATCAGTTTTGCTTAAATTATGATTCTATCTTTGAACTTTGAAAAAGGTTTATAGACATTTTATAGGATGGGAGGACAGAATATAAGACTTAAAGAGAAACTATAAAATAAGTTACAAGAAAATTCTGTTTAAAAACAGCATCTTAATTACTAGTTTAGAAATGATATGCATCACAATTGAAGTTGTAAATCTGTGTTTAAGAATGGTAATTTAAAAAAAATGCAGTTCTTTGTTTTACCTGTTCTGCCAATGTCATAATCAGGTGTGCCCTGGTGTTACCCAATTCACAGGGATCAATGACTCCAACTGAGTTGGCCAGGAACAGCCCAGAGGCTAGGTATTTGATGCACCTTCTGAGTAAAAATATAGTATTTGCATAACTTAATAAATAACCAAATAGTTAAAGACTTTAACAAAAACAACTATTATTACAATGGCTGACTTATCACCAGGTTAACACACGATGCAAATATTTCAGAGGATAAACGAAGAAGGATTTAATGTAATATTTGAGTCACCTTAAGGCAGCATGCAGAGTAATGCTGCTTCTGTCAGTTGTTCTTGTCACACAATAGTGAGCCTGTATAGAAATAAGCTCTAATTACATGTTTTAAACAAAATTTTTTCATATAAATATAAAACCTAAGTAAACTTTTTAATAGCAATAACTTCAAACTGGAGTGTGAAAATGAAGAATTGTTTGATTCTCTGAATAATAAAAATAATGGAGTCTCATTTTTTATGTGTTTGTCTGAGTTGTAGCGTCGATGCCAGCGCAAACAAAAAATTAATATATAAAAAATCCCAAGACAACAAAGAACTTCTTAAATGCAGATAAATGGTTTCAACTCACCAACAAACAAATGAGCCATGGTGTGAGAGGTTTCAGTCCATCAAATCTTTTCCTCAAATCTTTGAGCAAAAGCACAAGATGAACAACATTCTCGTTTGAATTATTTTTGCAAAACCAATCTGCATGTTTGATGGCAGCCTTGTTGAAATTGAGAATATTCTTTGAAACTGGATGTGATAAATTTAAACCAAACTTACTTTACATGATTCCATAAAATAGTTATTAAATAATGTTGCACTTTATTTAGTGTTTTAATTGAAAAAGTAAGCTTCCTTAAAGGAACTATTTTAAATTGATAGCAATAACAATTATGGCACAAGTGAAAAATATTTTTTAAATATTAAAAGGATTGGATGCATTTAAATACAAGTTGTTCATGTTTAAACAATTTATAAGTTAATTCATATCCATATAATTAATTCATAAGTTAATTATAAAACATAATTAAGAAACCAACGATGCAAAGCAGAATCATGCCCAGCAATTTTTTCAACAGCAGGCCAAAGTTTAACTTTGAAAGCCAAGCAAGAAACTTCAATGCCAGGAGGATCAAGGTTTTTGTTCAGAGAAAAACTTTGAGAAGGAAAGTTTGACTTTAAATCCTCATCGATCTTTTGATCGAGAAGATCCAACTGAGACCGAGAGATTGGACCCGAGAAAACACACATGAGATCGGAGGCATGGTGGTCTTGCAACTTGGTCGACATCTTCAGGCTGCCAATGTCGTGACATGAAACTAAAACCTTAATGTCAAAATTGGATGAATAGAATAAAATAAAATAGATCCAATATATTAAAATATAGTTTTTAATAAAGTCCTATTTCAACATTAAATGGGAGAGGTTTTGTATTTTGATTTAGAGAAGTTGCTAATGGAATCTAATTTTAATTTGTCTAACAAATTGTTGTTGAAAACTTTTCAAAATTATAAACTAATAAAAAATAAAATTCTAGAAAATAATAGAATATAAAAGGAGTATATATGCAAATTAAGTAAAAATAATGTTATACAATAGTTTCATAATATTCACTGTTTTTGTAAGATACATTATGCAATTGCTTACAAAATGTCTTAAAATATTATTGTAATATGCACTGAGTGAGAACATTTTCTTCCAAATATGATTGCATAAATGTTTAGCTAAATTGCAACAAAATTGTGACATTGAAATGTAAGATTCATGTTACATTTTGCAGTTAAATCTAACTTAAGACTTACAACATTGCCAAACAGAATTTTTTCCTTGATATAATTCAAGATGCAGGTTTTCACTTTTTCATGGAAAGAACTCAATGCCTGCTGATCCTCTTCTGAGGACTTGAGGGAATTTGCTTTTTCAAGAAATATCTTTTAAAAACAATGTCATCCTGAATACGAAATAAATATTAAGCTCAGAAAATAAATATTTTGTATTCATACCCTTTCCAAATCAATATCTTGTCGAACAGGTTTTACATTTTCTGACAATTTCTCAGCCTCATGGTGATCAAATATTGTGTGATGGACAAGGGAATTATTGCTGCAATTTTTTTATTTTATCTTTAGAGCACTGTGAGTTTAACATTCAACTTAAGCCACCAATCTTCAAAGTTTAGAACAAAAATTCATAAAGCCTCATTATAAAATAGATAATAGAAATGTTTTTTTTTTAACTTTCAAAGCGCAATGAAATCCTTTAAAACATCTCTTTAACAAATCCATACAAAGTATTGCATGAGGGAAACATGTTACAACCCGAATCCATATACAAGCTCTGGAGATAAAAAAACAACTTGTTGCTTGAAAATCACAGCACATAACCAAGCTAAACACTAAAAAATTAAAATATTACAATCGAAGACTTTCAAATTGCATAAAATGACAAAGCAGACAATAATTGTCTGAATAAACCATCCTGCGCAATATCATTAAAATTCCAAACCTTGCTAGCCTAGAATGAAATCCCCTGAACATTCTTTACAGTCAAACCGAATGTAATATAAACAAAGCTTCCAGCTTTCAACAAATCCACAATTTTACTTGACATCTGCTAACTGCAGCTCAAAAATAGTCATGTCGTTCAAATGTATGCAATTAATTTTGAATCCTAACAAAACTGAAATGAAATGTATAAACGTGCTTGTAAGTAATTGAAGTTTCTCAGACTTAGTCAATAAAATTGAAAATTACATTTTTATTAAAAGTTTTAGTTTAAAATAAGGATAAATTAATTACAAGTATGCCTGGAAATTCAAATTCTTTTTCTTATTCGGTTTCTTTCGAGGCTGGAGAAATCAATTTGCATTTTTGAATTGAAAAAAGTTCGAAGTTTTATTTGAATAAAAGGCTTTTCAAGAGCGTTAATACAATTTTCTTAGTATCAAATTTGTGAAACTTTTCAATTAATTAAATCGTTTAGTTGACTGGTCAAAGCTAAATTTAAGACAAAAGCGAACTTTAATGATCATTGATAGGGACCCAAGGAATTCGTTTAGGATGAAAACGGACGGAAAGTTCGAAATTTGAAAAATATTTTCGCCATCGTATATAAAACTCGTGTTTTGTATATTTTACAGAGAATTGTGATCAATGTAATCACAGAATCATTATATCGTTCATTTCGTTATTAAAAATATCTTATCTAAAATATTTTAGCTTAAAGAGGTATTAACTATTCTATGCTAAGACGTTTTTGTTTGCATTCTTAACCCTCAAAACGGTCTCCCTACCATGGCCTACACTTAAGGTTCGGGGTGCAGATGCACTCCAATGTTTCGTGGGCAAATTAATTAGAAAATAGTAATCTTTAACATCAAAACAGTTCAAAATTGACTTGTTAAACGTTTGGACAAAATCCTTGTTTTTGGACAAACAAAAAGTTGCTTTTTGGACAACTTATTCCTTGGGTCTCTAATTAGAGATTAATCATCGACATTAAAGATCCTACCTTATATCTATCACCCTAGCTTTACTTAGCTTTCGTATCTAGAATTCATATGACCGAATGTTAGGAACATTACATAACATAAATAATATTAGCTTAACACTTTTGAATGTTTATGTTCAGATCTAAGGATTTTTTTGGATTGGGATAATCCAGCAAAAGATGAGCACAGATGCTAGCAAAATGAAAGAATTTATGGCTAAACATGGAAAGGATAATTCCGTGCTTCATTGCTTGAGTAGCAATGTGTGTATGATAACTTAGGAAGAATTCAACAATTCAACATGAAGAATTCGTGTCAGAACATTATGAAAAAAACTTTGTAAAAGACAAAACGCACATGTTTGAAAAACTTTTTGGCCTTGAATGCGAAGGTGAAGAAATTCAGGTAGAAAAAGATTTAAAATTTCTTAAATCTGCGTGTTCGCAGATCTGGCTTTGTTTTGTGTCTCGTGCCGCTAAGATAATATGGATAAGAAAAAAGATGGTTGGTGAATGACTGATAGTTAAGCGCCTGAGCAATAGACAATTATTTATTAAATTCTGTGGATTTGATAAACAAATTGACAATCAAGAAAATTCAGTAAGAATCTTCAAAAATTAAATCTGTTGGTGGTAAAAATGAAATGAACCAATGAACGAAGAGGGTTAAAGATAAAATTAATAGAAATTTAATGCAGATAAAGAAATTGCAGTTCCTCATAATGCAAACAAAATTTCTAATAAGTTGTTGGTTTAGAACTATCTAAATATATTTATTCAATAGTCATTCAATTGGATGATCAACTTGAAAGTGTAGTCGATATGGGTTTGCATTAATGAGCGAAGAGATGCATGCATGCACAAGTTTCATCATCGTCGTCATCATCTTCAGGATCTGGAGCGCAAGTCTTTGGAAATCACGACTCCAAGATGGAACGACAAGCCCTTAAATTAGCTCCATTTGATCGAATTTTGTCGTGGAAATTAAAAATTAAAGAAAAACTATAAAAAAATAATTTTGAAGATCCAGGAATTTTGGAGCCTGGATATTAGCGAAAGGAGTTTCTCGTTCTCTTTAGTCGGGAATATTTGACTGCGAAAATTTTATTAATATTTCATTAATATGAAATTAAAGTCTAAAGTTTAAAAAATTGGAAATTTTTAAAGTTTGGATTATTTTTAACACTCTGAAATTCTAAAAACTGTTCTGAAAACTGTGTTCATTGGAAGGAAATTCACGGGACATTGTTGTCAACAGCACGAGTGAGACTTTTATTGACAACATCACATCAGCGTACGAATTCATTTCCATCTATAATCTTCTTCATAATGACCATCTCATCTCCTATTGGACATCCATGGATGTGACGTCAGCTACTCAGGCGTCCTTAGGAATAGAGGTCAACCCAAGCTCTTCCCAGGGCACCTTCCTCATCTTTCCCGAAACGGGCATCCAAATATGCCTGAATGACGTCACCATCGATGACGTCATTGTCGAGGAAGATGGAACTGACTTCATAAAGCGGCAGTGGAGGAGGTCCAGTTGGTGTCCACTGGATGAAAAGAAGAAGGAAGAGAAACATGAAAAGCAACGCATGATACTCTCCGTGGCTGGAAAGAGGTAACAGCCTCATTATCATAATTAATTAATATTAATCCGCTGTGAAAAACATACTGTTAAATAAAATAAAATTTAAAGCAGGAATAAATGAATGAATGAATGAATGAATGAATGAATGAATGAATGAATGAATGAATGAATGAATGAATGAATGAATGAATGAATGAATGAATGAATGAATGAATGAATGAATGAATGAATGAATGAA
>MPNW01000004.1:8785-83195 GCA_011800805.1 Hirudo medicinalis
GTGGGGGCAATGTATCCATGGAGGTGGAACCCCTCGCAGTTCCCTAATGGCCTCCATGATCATAAATTGATGTTTTGAGGGTGATTAAGTAATTTCTGAAAATGACAGCTATTAGCAGTGAAAAGCGGTGTAATAACTAATTGATTAATTTGCTAATAAGTATTAACTTAGCTAATATTAAGCGTTGCTGTCGATTTCCAATCGGGGTTTAAGTTGGTTCAGATGCTTAGGCTTGTGGTGCTAGAGAAATTCACTTTATTATTATTATTGTCGTTATTGTAATTATTATTAATAATTTTATTTTTATTTTTATTTTATTCATTCAACTCAACCGTAACGGCTGTTAAGTTAATGACGTCAGGTCTCAACAAGAATCATCAGGCAACCAAAATAACCATAATTTCAACTTAAGTCTAAAAAGTAAAGTTGAAAAAAAATTCTATCATTCTTGTTTAACTGAAATTTCAATGTCATCCTAGAATCTTTCTAAGTATGTGAGTTGTTCCATTTAATACAATCTTCTGCACCTCACACTGACGGCTTTCCTGGTATCATCCTCAACTCTTGCCTGCAGTTTTCTTCAGTCGTTCCAAATGCCGCCATGATAACTGATATTGTTTTGACTTCAACTTTCCACATTCTGCTGAGTTCAATTTGCAAATCTTTATATTTAGGAATTTTTTCATTTTATTATTATTATTATTATTATTGTAATTATTATTAAATAAATTAAGGCCACTCTGCCTTCCCCTAACGACTTCCCTGATCCCTGATGTTTTGAGGGTGATTAAGTAATTTCTAAAAATGACAGCTAATGGCAATGAAAATCAATAAGTGTTAATTTGTTAGTAAGTATTAACTTATCTAATATTAAGTATTGCGTCGTTAGCTGGAGATTTCCGTCGGTTTGTCTATAATGGATTTTTCTAAGCATTGGAATGTTAAATGTTTGTATTGTTTTAATGCTCTTCAACGGCTTCTGTTTTCTGCTTATTGCATGATTCAGTTAGCCTGCTATCGATTCCATTTATGCTAAGTTTTTCTTCAAGCTTCTTCAATAAAAACTGAAATAAAAGAATTCTCCTGAAACCAGTCAGGTTCCGTATGCATTCCCGACTGAGATGACTTTGAGATGAGTCATCAAAGGACATCAAAGATCATCATCATACGTCATCACATTAATCATTCATTCAATTAATAATTCACTCAATCCAAAGTCTCTAAAAATTGTGGTATCTCGTATCACCGGCTTCATTGATATAAAAACTTCACTCATTCTTTATTATTCTCCATCCATACTTATCGTATTGCAATATTGCCTGGGCGTCCAATTACCCGTCTCGTTAAAAATTACTACACAACATTCAAAAAATGATCACTACATAGCCTTTTCCATCTTAAACCTCTATTTTCAACACGGTTCTTTTGGCTATTAGCAACAAAATTCCTAATAATTACCAACTAAATATATTTCAAATATGCTTGTTTTTATATAAATATTCTCAATATGAGCGCCTGCGCTTTTTTGGTGATTACTTTAAATGCGTATGTGACTTACATTCTTACAAATTATGTAATATCAATAACTTTCGTTCACATCCGCATTGTCAACAGAGGACTGGCTTATATGGTAATCTGCTAAGGGAAGTGCAATAAAGTAAAAAAGAATATCCTTACGAGTTTTTCGACAGAAAATAAAAACGTTTCAAAACCGGTGCAAATAGAAAATTTATTTCCTGTTAGATGCTCAACTAATCGAATGCCATTTCATTAAAAGAGATTTGCAAGAGAGAAGCCATCTAATAATTATGGATTTAATAAACATTTACTAATTAACTTAAATAAAACACTTATAATTAATTTTGCGCATTAAAATTATATTTGATGCCATTTTTGCGACATTAAAACCTTTTCTGAGACCTCTTGGTAACTGCATCTCCGATATTAGTTTCTGCAACAGAGTTATGAACAAATATATTTCAGTTTTTAAAGACAAACTTCAAATAATAGTTTACCTTCATACTCATATTCTTCTTCAGGGTTGTACTCATCATCAAATGGTGATGAGAAGAAGGATTACGAATAAATTCTTCATCCTATCATATGGATCTAAATCAAAGTCATGTAAACCTGCCGTAAACAAGATGATAGTATTTTTTGGAGGTTAAAGTAGATAATATAAATTATAAGAAATTTAAATAATAACGTACGATTTCCAAATTCTCCAGCAGGATCTTGAAGTTCTTGGCTTTGATAAATAAGACAAATGGTGATGAGAAGAAGGATTACGAATAAATTCTTCATCCTGAATCTCTCGCAAAGTATGGATATTTGCTGTTTTCAAACCTTCAACATTTGAAGATTCCATTAATGAGATGATGACTTTCATAATCAGATTGAAGCATTAAGATTCAATTAGTTGTAACGTGATAATTACGTGATAATGTTTGAGGAGGGCTTCCATATAATAGGACCATTTATCTCAGATTTTACAATTAAAAATGAGGAGTCGAATAATTACTTAAACGGAAATAAATTAATTCAATCTTTATCAAACAGATATGTCAATAATTAATGGCAAATTAATAATTTCTCTAAAAGGCATTTTTAATTATTCTCTCTTATTTGAGGATTTAACGTTATTTAAAAAATGCAATTCGGAAATAAAATAAAATAGAAATTACCAATTACAACTGCCAGCGAATTTACAACTATTCATGATTTATATAATGACAGAGACATGTGCCTCTGTCAATATCTAGATAACAACATCTTTCTTAATCTATTTACAGGCCCAGGCCTAATGATAAAATAATCATAATGATAATCATAATTTACGATTTGAAAACGATGGATTTTCTTTTAAAATGTCGCTCATTTCATATCTAAGTTAAGTTGAACTTAATTAATCTCGGGTTATCCACTTGTCATTTTCTTGTGCAAGAGTTGGAAAGGTTCCATGTCTTCTGTTATTAGTTTTTTGGTGCAAATCTCTTTATTTTTAGTCACTTAAACTAATTCTACAACATTTTGTTGCTCATGAAAATGTTGAAAATCACAACAATCACTACAATCGAATAATATACCAGACTATTCAATCATTGGTTAAATTATTCAACCATGTCTTAGAATTATTTTTTGAAATAAAATTAAAAAATGGAGCATTGAAAAGATTCATTTCATCTCCTGTAGAAACTCAGGCGCGGCAGTCCTAAGGATGAAATTATCGAAGTTCTCCTTTGAGCATCCTTTCACAAAGCGTCTGCAGCAGACGTACAAATCCTGGAATAAAGTATTTTCAATTGTAATTTATTTTTAAAACATTTAAAGTGTATTTTAAAGACAAGAATTAAACAGTTCACTACTTTTAAGTTTCTCATGTCTGAAAAGTTTTCACCAAAGCTTCGACCTGCAATTAATTCCAGATTCTAACATATCACGAAAGGTTCTGAATAAGATGCTGCTACTACTACTACTACTACTACTACTACTACTACTACTACTACTAATAATAATAATAATAATANTGCCATGATTGTATAATGACACTTTCATGATCAAGACCCGGGGTCAGACAATGCCATGATTGTATAATGACACTTTCATGATCAAGACCCGGGGTCAGACAATGCCATGATTGTATAATGACACTTTTATAACCCTTTCTTTTCAGATGTCGTCATTAATCTTAATTTTCCATGCTGGCTCGCCATTTTGTCCAACCCGCCGTTGTCTTTATAAGCACGCTCGCTCGTTCGATTCTTCCTTTTAAATGTAGCTCCTAGAAGATTTTTTAATAAATCGAGGGCCTAGAGCAGTTAAAAGAAAGTTTTGAGTTATTTATTTAGAAGATGCGTAATTATTGCGAAAGCGTTATGGCGCAATGATTTATTTCGTTGCAACGGCGTTATTTATTTATTTAAATAATTGCTGGTTTTTTATAACCCTAACCCTAACCCTGCACAACCCTAACCCTATCCCTAACAAAACACTTACAAAACCAAATACTGAATAATCTTAATAAAAGAATTATTCTTACAAAATAAAACACCGAATAAATCACCCTTACAAAACCAAAACATGGAATAAATTCATGAAAATTACGAAACACTGGATAATGTCAGATTAATGGCGTAAATTACTCTTACAAAAACAAAACACTGAATAATTTTATGAAAATAATTATTCTTATAAAACGAAACAAATAACGAAGGTGTTCACGATAAAGAGATGGTAATGAAAATTGATGAGTGATAAAGTTTTATAATAACAATATTATGGTGACTATAAGATGCAAGTGATGAAATATCAGTATACAATCATGGCATTGTCTGACCCCGGGTATGGACTCTGGAAGTATCAGTATACAGTCATGGCATTGTCTGACCCCGGGTCTTGATTATGAAAGTATCAATATACAATCATGGCATTGTCTGACCACGGGTCTTGATCATGGGTAGATGGCTGGCCGGATGGGTGGGTGGCTGGCTGGCTGGATGGTTGGATGGCTGGCTGGATGGGTGGATGGCTGGCCATACATCCATCCAAATCAATACAAAGCCATCCGTACAAATGCCAGTTTAGGTCACAGTATTGCAAATATGGATTGACAACGTCAAATATGTCTTGTTCTTATCAAATGTATTTTGTTGTTTCTGGTAACTCCTTACAGCAGAAATAAATGTTCAACAATAGCTCCATTGTCAATAAAACGTGCAAACTCCAGAAGCTGTGATTTACCGCTAACATCGGTGCCAGACTGGGTCCCTGGCGACATTTTTATATCTTTACTGATTAGACCAATAAACAATCATTGAGTAATAAAAGTGAAACACGAAGACAAACCGTAAAGTGAACAAATTTCATATTTCAGAGGTTAAATATAAATTTTACATTTTATGTCTTAAAAAGTGAGTGTGCAATTTCATTCCACTTTTTACAATTTGTTCGAAAGTTTGATCGTTGGTGTGTTTTATATGTGTGTGCATAAGCTGCATGCGGCTGGACAATATTTTTAGCGAACGCATTTTGAAGGTAAACATTTCTATATAGTTTATTGTGTGCATATTTTTATTTGCAATTGACAACTTTTGTCGGATTCATTGATTACGTGGCATATAAAGCTTAACTTAAATTGTTTAGGCTGAAAAAAGTTTTACATTACAGACGTTTTCCTAAAGAAGCTACGGTAATTTCGAGGATAAAGTTGGAGATAAACTTAATTATAACTGGTAAAACAAGGGAGTGCTTTAGCTACTAATTTTCAGATACCTTGCTGGAAATGAAAGTCCCGAAGGCAACAGTTTCTCTAGTCACTTTTGTCCTTCTTACTTTTTCTCAATCAGAAGCCACTCTGAGCAAATCAGATAAGAAAAAGATATCCAAAATTCCAAAAGTAGCAACATTAATAATTTCTAACATTTTTTATCTATTTTAAGAGAATTTCCATAAATACCATTTATTGTAAATAAGGGAATAGCAATGCAAAGCCAATATTTAGATGAAAGTTATGATCGGACCATTTTTAAGAATCCCTGATGCATAAGGTTATGGCGCTACATAAATGGATGTATTATTATCAGTTGCCACGAAATATTAACTCAAACACTTATGTCAGCATTAAATATTAAATGTC
Organism: Hirudo medicinalis; assembly: GCA_011800805.1. Lineage (NCBI taxonomy): Eukaryota > Metazoa > Annelida > Clitellata > Hirudinida > Hirudinidae > Hirudo > Hirudo medicinalis. Next base: position 14,421 of record MPNW01000004.1, read on the forward strand.
AGAAATGTGCTATTTTTCAACTATTTGAAAGAAAACTTGTTTGTTTTCATTATTAACATCAGCAGGCAGAACCATCACTGGACAATGTCTACATTAGAGGCTTAGTGTCAGAGTTAGTCAAGGCTTCAGACATTGTTAAAGAACACAGTTCATATTGTGATGTTGAGAGAGAAGTCAAAAAGTTTGATGGCATGACTTTGGGCTATGTAACCCCAGTAAATATGTATTCTTTATTTACTATATTTACAAGTTTTAGGACATCTTATGAATGACTGGCAACACATGTTGTTGGAAATGTTTTCTTGCAGAAAATTTATTGCTTTCTTGCTGGTTTACAAAAATGATTAAATTACCATCATTTTCATTAGGATATGTATAGCACAGAAGCTGCTTATTGCAAAAAAGATAGGATAGAAATATATGTCTTAAAGTGATTTATAATTTATAATTTTTTTATTGCGTTTAGTGGAATAGCCATGGGTATGATGTGGCCAAGCTGTTCTCACACAAGTTTTCTTTCATCTCACCTGTTTGGTTTCAAATGCAAAGGAGAGGTGTTGGGTTGTATGAGATCAAAGGAAAACAAGATATTGATTCAAGTATATGTAATGTAGACATACTTTTATGCAATGTAGTGATATCTTAATTCCTGTATATAGTATGGAACATGTGCATAAAATAGCCGCATAAACAATCGCTGTGTTTCACGGATTTTGTCACTTAACAAAATCAATTTATATCAATAAATCTTATATCAATAAATAATAGCCATATAAACAATTGCTGCATTTCATAGATTTTGTTACTTAACAACATCAATAAATTTTAAACAAATTATGACAGCTTGGATGAGTGAAGTGTCAAAATCTGGAAATGCATTGATAGGTAAGTTAATTGTGTGGCTTAATTTTTCATTGTCATAAAAATTTTGGAATGTTTGATTTTTAGATAGATTAACTCATCTCAAAATTAAATAACATCAAACAACTCTCAGTGCCTAGGATTCTCTTTGGTGAATGGCATCTGTCAGACTTTCAGCAGCTTTTCTCAGCAGAGAAGGAAATTGAAGCTTGTGTAGAGTCCTTGGTAGATCTTATTTTGGTATGTTCCATCATTACAATTTTGGTTATTATATGTTGCTTATTTATAGACCATTACTCATGATGTTGCTGTTGAGTAAAAGCTATTTTTGTCTTCACATTGACTGACTTATCAGACCATTCTGCTTTAATGACATTTGTTAGTAATGACTAAAATTTTAATACCCATTATCTGACAGTCAAATCCATTGCAATGACATGCATCTTAAAAATTGATTGATTTTAAGAAACTTATATTAGCAATGACTCGTAAATTAGTGTTAATGCTTTAGAAGTATATCATTGAATCTAGAGCTAATAAAAGCTTTAGTTAGAAATCAGTCAAATGATCATTCTTGATTCATTTCATATGTCATTCGACTCCTTGGTTGAATATTTTCACAGAAAAAGAAATTTGATGGAGTGGTCATTGAAATATGGTCCCAACTAATCATTAGGTTCAAAGAGTGGGTTTCTTCTAATGCTATTAATAGTGTCAGTGATGGTAGCAATATTTTTCACTGCTAAATAATATCTGTAATAAGTCAGTTAACTGCAACTTATTTGAAAATTAACGCTTCTGATGCCAGTTGCATTTAGCAATATTTAGTCCTAATCATCTTGTTGTGCAATTGTTGTAAATAAAATTGCCATCATTGGCAATCTCAGCAGATAATCCTGTCCATGATCAGTATTGTAAATCGTTGAACAAGCACTAGAAATATTTGTCTATGTAAATAACAACAACTTTATGCATCATTTAAAACTATTAAGGCTTTGTTACAACTACCTCACGAAGTATCATCTTCACTTCTCAAAATGCTTCAGATGCCTCAAAACGAAGAATCTTGTTCCACAATGTAATTGAGTCTTTAGCTTCAAGTGTTCTACACTGGATCCCCATTCATAATAAATGTAACTTAAAAATTGCCCTAATATTTGTCAAGATATTAATCACAACTTTTTAAGATTACTTGAAATTGATCCTCCCTGTATATTCCCACAACAAATACAGTGTTCCAAGAAACCACTTGATATAACTAGCTTTCATCCACAATGCATAAACTGTGGATCTAATTTTTTAAAAATTTAGTATACTTATAATTTTCTATTGATCCTTGCTAAAATGTGAAGGTGTTTGCTCAGTTTGAACTTGAAAAATATGCATAAATGCATTTTATGACTGTCCAGAAACACTATGACATCCATATATCCTTGTACTTAAACATATATATAAAAATTAATTTACATGAAAAATTTGAACTTCTGATATGAAATTAAGACAATATATGACAATGTTCATGTGCATAATATCCTTTTTAATGTTATAAAAATTGTCATTACAATTTCATGGAGGTAAAGCATTGCCAGAGAGTAACATTGATCAGAAGAAGACATTTAGGAAAGGTAATTTCTGGAATAAATGAAAATGCTAAAGTGCTCAGTAGGCAACAAGATGTGTTACAGTGTATTTATTTATTTATTTGATTAAAGTCGGTTGCATAATTAAGATTATTTGGACTTTATTAGTGTTACAGTGCGTGCGCAAAGGTTATACATATCACTTAATTTTAAGAGTTATACTACCTAAAATATTGAACCAATCAAAGCCAAGTTTGGAATTAATATATAAATTATGATGAGCTGAATTTTGTTTTGCTTGAACAAAAGATGCTAGCATATTCATCAAAGCTTCCTATTGTAACTCTGGCAACAAAACATTATTTAATTTTGTAATTAACTCATATCTTTCTAAATACAGCTCATATGGTAGATAATTAAGTTTACAGCACTTCACAATATCTCACAAAATCTCTCAAGATATTCAATATCCAATATTCCTATTCAGCAAATAATCATGCAAGTAATCGTTACACAACAACTGGCAACAGGAATTGCATAATCAACTATTTACAGGCAATACCACCCACTCGTTAACTGAATATTTGCTGAACAAATTCAACATTAAATATAATATTTATAGTATATATTATAAATTCAATAATAAATAACATAAATTAAGCCCCATCATTTATAACACTATTTAGAGCATTGTGAAAGGTTACACATACTTTACAATCTCCAATATTATATATGCATTAGCAAATTTTTACATTGCTTTACATTTGTATGAAAGAACAGCATTGTAATACCTGCACTGAAAAACTATGAAGATAGTTATTTTAGTTTAGTGTTAAGGTATGTTTGTAACCTTTTTATGATCACTGGATGATTTATTTGAAAGCTTGTTGAGATTACATAATAAGGAATTATCATGGAAATTAAAAAAAAACATTTCAATCCATCAACAGAAATACCTGGTAAGTAAATCCTCAACAGGTATATATTCAAGAAATCAACTTAAAAATGAATTAAAGTTCAGTTTCTGTTAGAGCATTGAATTACTTGAATTTAAGAAATCTTTTTAGATATTGAAAGATCACATAATGAAAAGGCAAGGCTGCAGGAGAGGAATGGGCATAATCCATGCTCACTGACAGGGGTTATGGGAACCTCATAAATTTTTTTAAGTTGCAAAACATTTAACATTTAACAAAACATGATTTTGTTGGAATAAGGTTGGAAAAGCAGACATTATTCAGTCAAAATCTTGAATGAAAAACAGGCTTCAACTGATTTCATACATGTTATCAAAGAAGTTGTGGTTGCAAATGAAAATGTGAGAAACTCATTTTCCAACAACGTAGCACACCAACTCCTGTATCCATCTTGTTGAATTATTCTATCCAGAACAGAAAATTGATAGTTGCCTGCCTCTTGACCTGCATCTAATACAAAATGTTATAGAAGACAATTTTATAAGGGTTTGAAGGGGCTATTGAATCATATTGGAAAGAATTTAAGCAAAACTGAATTCATTAGACATAAGATTTTTTTCAACTGAAAGAGAGAAAGGAGAGCATAATTTCTTATTAAACAGATTTTAAAATTTTTGGATAAATTATTGTATATTTTTCAATTGTTTTCTTTAGGGTGTCATATTAAAAAATTAACATGTGAACACAATTGTACCGAACTCCCCTAAATATTTGTATTTATATTTAAAATAACATACTAGGAAATTATAACATTTTAGTTCATATTTAACAAGTTCTCAAAACGAAATAGGGGTGTCATTTGGTTTCTGAGTGCCCTGTACATGGAGTCATCCCAATCCTTCAGCATTACAATGTCCCAGATGAGATTTGATTATTGTTTTTACAAATTCTCTTCACATGCATTTAGAAAAGGCTGCCAATACATCTTAGAGCCTCACAGTGCTTTATTTAAGATCTCAGATTCATTATTACAGAGGCAACTTTTGGTTACCTCCTTGATGCTTATAAATATAGATATATAAATTACATTATAAATGTTGAGTTGCAAGTTGTACAAGCATAATGTATCTAGTGGTTATGTATTTAATTTAAAGCCATATTTTAGAAGTTTAAACATGTTAGCTATAATATATGATTCAAGGCAAAGTGCAGCTACTAAATTAATTTAATCATAACTATTTATTATTACCAAAAGGCAGGCACTTCATTTCATAGGCCATTTGAGCCACTCTTTGAAAGAATTTGAGAAATCTCTCATCCTCGTATTACCACCACCATTAATTAGGGGGTATGTGATGATTTTTATGGAATGCATGATTGAGATCACTAAGAATTTTTAATGTTATGTGTGGGGCTTGTTGGTAGGTATGTCACCAAAGATGCTGTTATTTCATTGTAATTACATCATGACAACGTTTTGTAGGGGTGTAAAGAGCAATCTTGTGACGAGAGCAGACTTTGAGAAAGTAGCCCCACTGGTCCATGCCATCAGCCTCATGACTTACGACTTCTCTGAACCTAATAGGTTGAGCTAAGGAATTTCTGGCATCATATTTGACTCTGGCTATTTAATCAAGAATTATAATAAGCAAAAGGAATGTATACATAGTTATATGCGTATGATGTACATGTACATGTATTCATTAGTAACTTTGTTACATCTAATAGCCAAAGGTCTTTTTAGTTTATGTAATAGTTCTTTATAAATGGTCCAGAATCCCTTGAGATCTATTAGATGTTTATAGTAAATATTTCTACATCTATTGCATTTTAGTAACTAAGAAAGTTATCATTGAAGACTTATAGGATGTCCTAACAATCATTAAGTTTGTTTCATAAGATGTCATAATAATATCAATGTTGATTGATTATTGCATTGATATTGTGCAGGTTGGCCGAATGGGTTACATTCCTGCATACAGCGGTAATGGCAACAGTCGTAATGTGTCGTGTTCGAAACCCAGCCTGCACTGCCGCAAGCGCCCTTGGGAAGGAGCGCTATATAAATGGTTAACAAGAAGCGCCTCTGACGCTTTGCATATGGCGCCATATAAATGAAGTACATTTACATTTACATTAGAAATCATTTTTAATTCATGGTGTTGTTAATGACTATGTGTATGTTAATTTATACCTATCCTAAATGCTTTTGAATCAGGCCTGGTCCCAACAGCCCAATAAATTGGATACAATCATGTGTAGAACTGTTAGAGCCAAATATCCACTCAGTCCATCGCAGGAAGATCTTGCTTGGCCTCAATTTTTATGGTTACCAATATTCCACGCATCCAAGAAATGGAGCTGTCACTGGTGATCAGTATGTTCCTACTGATTTACTTACTGACATGGAATGCAACAATGATGATACATTATTCTCAGCAAGGAAACTTAACATAATTTTTGGCTATTTTATTTAAAATAGTAAACATGTTTTTACACCCACGAAAGATATGAGTGAAGAAAGCACAACAATTCCATTTTTATAATAATTTCAAAATGTTATTAAATTTAATATCTTGTTAAAAGTTAATCATTGGTAAATATATTAGCTGAATGTTGCAAATACTGGTGAACTTCTGATAATAATTTCTTTTGATTCTCGTTAGACTGGTCTTGATGGTTGACTATTCTGTTTGTCAGGTATGTTCAGTTTCTAGCCAATCATAAACCAAAGCTTCAGTGGGATGAAAAGTCTGCTGAGCACTTTGTCAAATACAAGTTAGGATACTTGCTAGCCAAAATTGAATTGTAATGTTGGTCATCTAAAACGGCATTAACTATAACATCATTGGAATAATTCTTGCTTTTTGTAGATGAGTTTCTTGGTTAAGTACCTTTAACAAATTCTGATAATTCTTATTAGACACTAAGAGCCCATTTTGTCAATGAACGAAAATTAATGCTGTTTCGTAAATTGTATGTATTTACAATATCTGCAAAATATTTTTACTATGTTAACAAATTGTAGGTCAAAGTCTGAGGAAATTCTAATGTATTATCCAACTCTAAAATCAATTGACATGCGCATTCAGTTGGCTAGGAAGTTGGGTGTTGGAGTTTCAATATGGGAGCTAGGACAAGGACTGGATTATTTTTATGATCTTATTTGACAGAAGTTATTTTTGTTGTGTTCATTTGTTAAAAGAAAAAAAGCTGGTGGTGTATGTTTGTTTTCTGTTTCTTTCCCATATTCTAGTCTGGAAATATGAATTTTTATGATGGATACAAAGTAAAAGATTTAGATAAATTTCCAGCATTATAAAAAAAAAAGCGAATGGAGATGTGCAAGTTGTTTATTCTTTTGGGGTTAGGGCTTTTATTTAGCAGGGGTTAGAAAATATATAAAGTCTAATAGTAGCAACAAGAGAAGATACTGTTCCCAAGATTGGGGAACCACATCTGATGAATGAATCTCATAAGTTTCGTTTTTTTTTTGGGTTCAATGACTATTGGAAAGAAATACTGCATGAAACAATAGTTTATCAGGAACATTTGCCATTCGCCAGACAACATTGCACTGGCTCAAATCATACCTAAAAAACATAACTCAAGTCATTGTCACAACATTGGGGTTAGGTTTATTTTTACGAGCGATATATTTTAAATTATCAATAATATATTTCATTCGATATTTTTTAAACACCGGAAAAATATAGAGAATAAGATGGTTCGTACAATCCTAGCAACATATAATTTAATTCTTTGATCATAACCTGTTTATTGACAAAATTTAAAGCTACAATAATCTTCATTATCGTTCAAAATAGAACATCGAAAGCAAAATACCATTCATGGAAGATATTGAAGTTATTATTGATGAGAAAAACATCTCAAGTAGCTCTAAAAGACCAACTTGCCCAAGTTGCAGGTAATTTTTTTCATCGTTTTTATTTAACTTCTCGGATTATGTTTATGTTTTAATTTCAGACGACCAATTAAAGTGTGTTGGTGTCAGTTTTTGCCATCAGAAAAATTACAAATAAGGACAACTATTTACATTCTTCAACATCCTTATGAGGTCAATAACATTCGCTGTTAAGAGTATGGCACTTTTATTTAGTTTAATTTATATGTCGCCATATGCCATCAGGGGATGCCTTAGATAAAATAAGGATTTGATGATACAGAAGAAATTACCATCTGATCATATTTATTCTATTTTAAGAGATGGCTTCCAATCTCACTAACTTTTGAACTTTATTTTAGACTTTTAAACACTTGTGATTACTTTGAAATATATCTAATGGTGATCAGTTTTGCAATCAGGAATCCAGATGTCTTCAGACAGCCGCCATGTTGGTACAAGCTTTTGAAGGAAGTCATTGCAAATTGTACAGAGGAAAACATTTTTCTAAAACAAAGTTAACTTCGACTTATTTTTAGTAAATAAATTAAGATAGCTTAGCAATTTGAATAACTATTTTCATCCTTATGCTAAGCTTTTATTACAAAATTGAATATGCAAAGACATCCAGAGTTACATGAAGTGGCAAGGCAGCACAACAGCATCCTCCTCTTTCCATCTGCATTATCCGTGGACCTAAAAGAGTTTACTGTGAATCATAATGATTCTCCTGATGCCAATTTAGAGAGACCAGGATTCAATTTATTTGTCTTGGATGGAACATGGTCACATGCTAAAGGAATATTCTTTTGGAATGAATTCCTCCACGATATGAAACAAGTCAGTTCTTTGACACATCACATAAATATATTTGAATTGACAATGTAAAGTATGGTGGTCTTACTTCATGAAGAATAATATATTAATCTGGATGATATTCTACTTCAAAACATGTTTATCATTGCAAATTTTTTAGATCATTAGATTTTATTGCCACAGATAATATATAAGGAAATTGTCTTTATGGGGTGAATGTAAAGTTCAACTTACATCTAATTTAATCTTGCTGTAATTGTTATCACCTGTGATTTTAAACTGTATTGCAATTCGAAGGTGAAATTAAGCAACACAGGCCTCAGCCGATATACAATAAGGACTCAGCCAACCGATGCTGGCCTTTCAACAGTGGAAAGTGTGGCACTTGCCATTAATTTACTGGAGAAGAGACTGGACATTTACGAAGTAAATTTATTTGCAACATAATTGCTCAACAATTTTATTTAAACATGTTTTGTTAAAATATGCTTGCCATTTAGAAGAGATTGTTTTTTCAACCATCTGCTTAGTGTTTTAAACATGTCCAAAAGGTGATGCTGAATCTATGTTTATGAGCAATTCTAAATTGCTTGAAAGTCAGCAAAATGCAGCTTTCAGTGCTTCCACCTGGTGATAAAAGCATTAACATTCAGGTGAATAAACAAATTAACTCCTTGAGTGACATCAAAATCAACCCCATGAATCCATAGCCTACAATATCTGAGATGTCAGTTTTTCCAACTTCATTTCTCTTCACTTTCATGGGTTAATGCACCGTCAGTGGAGGTGCATTTAGTATCACCATCATGAGTGATTTGAACAGACACATTATTCTGGGGGCTGTATAGCCACTGGATCAGAAAACAGAGGACCATAACAAGCAAACCAAACAGAGCAACCATAAAAAGTTGTAGGTGCAATTTTACTGACGCCACCACTCTGTTTTTGTGCAACTGTATTGCATTAATTGAATGCAAGCACTATTAACCAAGGATAAAGTGCCATCTGTGAAATCTTTGTGATGTAATCAAGAAGTCCTCTATTAATACAAACCTGAAGGGTTTTCATGTGTTCCTTAATGCTGCCATTATTAATTTAATTTAAATTATTTTAATTTTTAATTTGGCATTTTGCTAAGTATCACTATTGTTATTACAAGCCCTTCCAATTATCTTCCAGGCATCATAACAAATAATAAATGTCATATAATTCATTGTGTATTTCATTGAATTTAGATTAGAATTAAACTGTTGAAGTTAGCATTAAATATGTCTTATTTTTCTAGATTTTAATGAAACCATTAGAAGCCCTGTGCAATTTCCAGCTACAAAATGGGGCAGTGATCCACCACAGCAAGGAGCAGCTAAGCAAAATGGGATTGCAATATCCTCTGAAAAACAAGAAGCAGAAGGTTGTGTTGGTTGGCAGTGGTGAGATTAGAGATACTCCACAAGAAAATGCAGGAAATATATAACACCTTATTATGAAGCTTCTATTAAATAAAAGTGAAAATATGCATTAGGATCCAGAAGCACATTCACATAAGTTTCGCATTTGTTGACAAAGTTTTAGATATCATTCACAACAATAGGGTACTTTTGGATGTTCCAAAAAGTCAAGAGATTTTAATCTACATAGTTCAGAAATATGCTTGGCATCAAAAACGTTCACAAGACAAGTCTGTTAATAATTCTTTCTGAGGATGTGACAGGAGATGACTTGGAATCACCTGGAATTTCTTTATCTCTGCTTCCAAAAACCTGATGTAGTCTGCCTTGGTTTTCTGCAACTTGCTGCATCTTCTCAAGCCTCTCCAGTGTCACCGATTTGAGAGATAAAATTTTCGGTTTGCACAGTAGTGAGTTTAATACGTCCTCCTCGTACAGCATGCCCTGCTTTGGCAGCACCTCGCGAAGCAGCGGCTTCTCCATTTAGTCGATTATTTGCAATGGAATGTTTATTTCACCGAGATAAATTGTACAATCTGACAGGAGGCAAGGCGCGATCGTCGCTAAGGTACATTCGCTTTATTATTTTGATGACGGGAGGGTTGGCTCGATTCCAGTGACGTACTTATTTTTAATTAGCTAGGGTTTTTTAATAAATTCATGACTATCCGGCAATTGACTGGAGTATTAACATCAAGTAATTAATTTTCATGCTTGAGCTCCAACTTTCCAGATTCTAAATCTGTCACGTTTTTTTAAATATTTGACTTTCAGTAACTGTTTAAATTATAATAATTTAAGGTAATTTACTTTCTACCATTACTTTTCTACTTTTAAGATTTGAAATATTGAGGGGATTTGAAATTTCAAAGGCCCTAATAGAATTGCATTGAAAAGAGTGTTTTTCTAAATTGCGTCCGTCCTTTAGAATATTTAGTGACAATCTTTCACGTCCGTAATAGGACGGTTACGGCAGTCGAGGTGGCGGAAATACCCAGCGGAACGCTACTTTACTATGACACGTAAAATTGTGTGTATCCGGTGCGATAAAGTGTTTAATTATGTCAAAACGTGCATGGTGTTCCTCAAAGCGTAGAAAACAGGTTTTTGGAAATCTTTGGTTATCCTAAGGCTCGAACTTGGCGAACTACACATTTCTGAAATGAGGCATAAATTGATTACAGCATGAATGTGTGCTTGTACTAGCAAGAAATGTAGAATAAAAAATTAGTGACCAGGGCTTTAATATCAACATAAAATAGAGGAGTTTTCCTATTTCTTTTTCATTATGTGCCTAGCACGTTAACGCAGAAAGTCACAAAGAAATCTTTAGAAGCGGCTATCGATTTTGCTTTTCTAGGCATCTTCGAATGTATCGTCGTTGAAGTTGTGTTGGCGATGTTGTTTTGAGGCGATAAAGATTCAATGGGGAATAAGGAAGACTTTGCTATCGATCAGCTTGACACGATCACCAAATCGATGTGGAATCTTATCTAAATTCTTGTAATAAGTAAATGTTCGCTTTCGTCGGCAAAACACTTGATTGACATTCGAATGTTAAAGACGAATTGAAATCATTCAAACATTTATGTTGGATTGTTATGCAAAGAGAAAATAAATCCTGACTCTTGGGTTCTTTCAAATTTTACTCAAAGTTATATTTTTAAATAATATAATGCTTAATTTTATAATTTTAATTCTTGAACGAATTGTTGAAAGAATAAATAACACGACCAAGGCATCCGATGAAATCGCTTTAACACTAATCGTAGAAAACAGAGTTTGTATTGAAAATGAAACAACGTCTGAGATAGAGTGTTGAAGGAGACATATCTTTTCTTTATTTGGAAGTTTCGAAAGTGGTTACGCTAAAGATAAACAGAAGGGCGACCTGGAAAATATACAATTTATGTGGCGCTGAAAGATGATATGTACAAGCCAATAGTGGTGGTGGAAGGATGAGGCGTTTGTTTGCTTTTGGAAACATTGATCCGTAAACAAAAAATCGTTGGAGTGGCTATTCGAAATGCCGGCTGTCATTTCTCTACCCTCGAACCACGATCGACATTGTCACCGCTGAGGCTGCTTTAAAATTAAAATAGTCATAAAATTGTCCATTATATTCACCATATTTATTCTAAATATCTTTGACGGTTCCATTCGTTTAAAAATGTCTCCTATATTTCTTTCGAATGTTAATGGAAATCTCACGACGATCAACATTTCTCTCTATGGTTTAGCATTTGGAAGGCTAGAAAATTTTAAATTTTGATTTATTAATGGAATAACAAAACTAAATTAAGCAGAGAGCTAGCAAATTGATACAATTTAGTACCTTTAGAAAACAAATAAATAATGATATTTGACAAGAACAATTAATACATTTATTATTAGCCAAAGATAGAACTCTGCATTCTACACGTTATCTGAAGAATTACTCGAACGCCGGAATTCAGCTTCATGCTCACTTTCGAGATCTGCTTTAGAATTTCCTGAAGATATTAGATCGTCGATGGACCATATTTTATTTTTCTTGCATCCTTCGAGTGGTTCGATTCGACTTGAACAATTCAGTGATGACAACATCGTGACAATTTCTGATGACGACTTCAATGGCACGGATAAACTCGACTGGCAACTACCAAAACACTGGATAAGCGATGTTGAAGACGACAAAGATTGCGAAGGAGGCTGAGTCAACAGTGGAGGAGAAGATAATGATTTCAGTAGCAAACTTTGAAATTCCTGATCTTTGTTGCTGTCAACACAATCAGAAATATGCTTGATTTTTTTCTTATGGTCGCTGTTCAATGCTTGTTGACAACAAATGTCGACTGATGATGTCACGTAGTCGTCACAATGAATTTCTAAAATCAATATAAGAAGTTGATCACTAAATGATCGCAACGACGACCATATGGCACATAGTAATATGTAAACAAAACTGCTTCAAAAATGGTATGTGTTAGATTTAGGCTTTGTCGGAATGTGCCATTGCACAGGGTCCTCCACCAATCAAAGAAGGGCGCAAAGTCTTCTGGGCCTCCATCACCGCAATGTACCGGGGACTCCACCTGAGTAAATCCGGCGCTGGTATTAACTTAATATAGTAGCAGCTTTCCGTAATGTATTTGTGTTTTACTGATCTTTTGAGCGCCTTATATAATCGAATCGGTCGTGAAGGCGTCACAATCTCCCAACTATTTATACCCAAGGACAATCTCTAGAGAGTTGCGAAAACGACACATTACGAATGTTGTCTATGCCTCCGCATGTAAGAACGCAACTGAATGAACTAACCTTCACGCTAGTGTTTGGAACAACTTTCTTAGCCTAGTCATAACATACTTGTTAGAGAATTACTGTCTAATCAATTAACACATTGAAAGAATATGGTACAATCCTTAATTTATTAAAGTTATAAAATAAAAACTCGAATCACTAGTTAAAGTTATTTAATATTACCAATGCATTTTTATGATACAGTCGACAAAATTTTATCTTTCTTCATAAAGCTTTCTAAAGGCGCTACGTGAATGAATGAGTATTAAAGAGTGAAATCATAGGGCTGAAAAGTACGTAAGTAATCAAATGATTCACTTCCTATAGCATTATTAAATGCATTGCTAATTCAACAGGTTGTTTACAGCAATAATAATAATCAACATTACCAATGGGTTGCCACAAAAGTTTTGTGTACTTATACACTAATTAGCTTATGCGTAATATATATGTTAGTCACTAATTCTACATTAATTTAATCATTATTGTAATTGCATAAATCAAATAGCAATGGTCTATCTTTCCTAATCTCGCTGGAATAATAATAATAATAATAATAATAATAATTAAGAGTTTAAGACATTTACAAAATGTGGTTATCCAAAGGCCTGTTTAATTAAAACTTTATGTTTATTCAAGTTCTTTACTTTTTTCCTATAATTAAGTGTTCCGCACCTTCTTTCGCCCTCATTCTCCCGAGTCGGTATCTTACAAGCTCTTCTCGGCTGCTGTTTGTTGCGTTACCGACCGATGCACGTTGTCCAAATCAAAGTCATCCTACCTATGTAACGAAATTTAATCAAATAAATAAATAAGGCTGTTCATTGCCTAACGCAATCTCTTCCAGCCTGCGCCTCCAAAAAAAGATGTTGACAAGCTTCTAATTTATCTTATTACTGCAACAGTTGCTTTAGAGATCGGCATTGCTAGCCATTCATCACTCTCAATTTATGAATAACTTAAGTCCTAAATCAAAATCATCATTAAGAAACTTTCCAACTTATCTTTTTCTCAATGCTCAATTTTTCATTCATCTTAGTTATTCGACTTCACAACTCCTCTTTTGTGAATACAAACAATAAAACAATCTGTCTGAAACATTCTGGCAGCGCATGTTTCACCCAAACCATCACTCCTTCAGAAACCTCGAGACGTCAATCAAATTCACAAACAAATAATCATTAATTTTCATTTCACATACATAAATATCTTATCACACAATGATTGTTAATGTAATATTAATAAAAATAAATTATGTAATATAATCAGCTACTTGACAAATAAATTGCACTAACAATAACTTAATTAATAACTTCAATCGTGTTAAATTTAAATTGTTTCATTGTCTAATAAATTATTTGTTCTATAAAGTAAAATACTCACTCGAAAACTGAATAGAAGCTGAACTTTCCTCCAAGTTAATTATCTCCGTACTAGAACAGTTAAACACATCGATATCCACGCTATCATCCAAGTTATTTGATTGGCTATTTTCAAGGTCTTTGACACTTGAACTTAACCAGCTCGGGTACGCTTCTTGAGAACCCAAAAAGGTCTTACTATTGTTTTTGGTCTCTTTTTTTAGTCTTCTTCTTGCATTTGCAAACCAAGTTGATACTTGGGTCAAGGTCATCTTAGTGATGACCGAGAGCATCACCTTTTCACTTTTTGTGGGGTAAGGATTCTTGCGATGGTCATTCAGCCAGGCCTTGAGAGTAGCGGAGGATTCTCTCGTTGAGACCTTGCGTTTGGCAACTTCGCTGAGATTGCTGTATGAATTACCAACAAGACAGTTCAAAGAGCAAGGCAGATTGCCATCTGTCATGGATGAGGTCATAACGTCGGGATAGCAAACCTTACGTTCTCCAAAGATAAAATCAGGATTGGTATAATAGATGAGAAAGGGATTGAGAGGAGAGGGGGAATAAAGTTTCACGTCAGGGAGTTTACTGCCATTCAAAAATAAAATAATTTTAGTTTCATAATATAATAACAGTATTTAATTATATAATAAAAATATTAAAATAATAGTTACTTAGCTTTGTTTTAATGCATACACGACGGTCATAATGCTGTCTATCCATCCATCCGTTCGTCCGTCCATTCATCCATCCATCCATCCATTCATCTACCTATCATCATTACATAATATTGTTAGAATTATGATCATATGATAGTCACTAAAAATTACAATTTAAAAATTAATCATTTATAATGATAAAGCAGTGATTCTTAAGTAAATAAAATATTTAATTTTAGAAGCAAACTTGATGATAAAGCTTTAACTATCATTAAACTTTACAGTCATATTTATTATTCACCTGTAGAAAGTATGGTTCAAGCCCGAAGGTTGTGACCATATTGGACTGATGAGATCAGATGTCTTTACGGATGACTTTAAAGAGACAATTTGGTTTGCGAAGTCGCTCTGTAAATTTTCACATGTAGAGATGATAAATTTCAATATCGATGATAATTACCATGGTTAATAATTAATTATGATTTAAAAAGAATAATAGAAATAATAACCATGTTTTAAATTATGCACGATACCATAAAACGACCTTATTGATAGTTGAGTGTTCGTGGGAAGACAATTGTGAATTATTTTTAAACTAGGAAATGAATATTATGTTTAAAATGCTATTTGAGAAAGGTAAAAACTTGACATTCGAGAAAAAAATAATTTTATGAAAGAAATCAATATTTCGTATGGAAATTTATCTGATTATTAATAAAACAATATTAGCGACACAAGTAATGAAAATGTTATGAATAAGAAAATAGTGAAAATCATTTTAACTGTGACATAAACGTTGTCAACCACTTCATGGTATAAATAAATATGTAATAACAATGCATGTTATTAATATTGAATATATTAGTGGTCTTGAAGTTCTGTTAAACACTCTATTCAAACTGTGCATCGTTATCGTTATCGTTGAAGCCCGAATAATTTAGCCCATAACAGTTGAACGGACAGGCAGACGTGCATTTATGTTAACGAGTGTCCATTTCATAAGGAAATTAATCAGGATTGCCGCTGCCCGACTTGTCTAACATTTGCTGAGTAATTGCTACTAATGAGGAGTTAACAGAGTTACCGTCCGGTGAACGCTTACGTAAAAGAGAAGCAATGGAATTATCTAATGCGCAAAAAACGCTTCAGATAAAAATAAAGTATAATATAAGAAATGTCGTTAAAGACTAAAAATAATGTTACATAAAATTTGTAAGTAATATTTCCGTTCTCCATTAATTTACCAAAAATTTCATTTTCCAAAATATCTGTAAATTTTACTGTAAATTTATCAGTTCAGCAGATTAAAGCCAAATTTAGAATTAATATGCAAATTACACACCTGTGCCAAATTGCTTTTCGATTGGACAAATTACGATTGCAAAATTATCCAAACGCAGTGTATTTAGGCCGTGTAAAAGAAAACATTACCACGTTACTCCCCTTCATGATTTTCATGATTGACTAAGCATTCGCCAAAGAATTGACTACATAATTTCTTCACTAGTTTTCAAGTCACTCCTAGGTCAAGCACTGTCATATCTGCCTTTCACGCGCAACATACATTCCTGGTAGGCACGGTCTCAGATCAGCACCCAAGGGCTCCTTCGTCAAACCATCTGCCCGACGTGCGATACTGGATGGCAGGTCTTTAGACGTTGTTGGCCCGAAAATAGACTGGAATAGACTCTCCCCTTCGATTACCAACACTAATCCATCCGGGTTTCACATAGCCCTCAAAACTTTCCTCTTCAGAGAAAGCTACCCTCTACATTAAGTGGTCTTAAAGTTCTGTTTGATCATAAGCCACTCTAATCAAACTCTGAATCGTTATCGTTAAAGTCACTTTGGAAACAACACAGTTTGTGGTCAAATTATCAAGTAATCAAATTTTAAATTATACTCAAACAACATTTTTAGTGACTAGTGACTTTTCTTTAGCATTTAAAATATTTATACTTATACATTTCACGGATTTAATAGTTGTCTTGAATTATTCTTTTTCAAGGTCATTTCGTGCCTTCACCAAACAAGGCCCACGAATGCCTTGCCTTGAATCCATGGCAACTCTGAGATTTCGGCAATTCCATTCTTCTCTATAGTCACCCTGCCTCCCCCAATATCCTAAAGCCGAACATTGAAATCTCCACCAGCTGAGTTCCTGACATATCATCTCCATCGCTTCATCGACACCCGGGTGGTCTTCTATAGTCTAACCGAAAGGTTCGATCCGAACCTCTGGCGTCAGCGACTTCGAGCAATCCATAGCCTCACAATCATCGAGAATATCACTCTCTCTGCCCCCATCAGCAGATTCCGCCCTGTCCACAATTTCTGGCTCTGAAAAGATTTCCTCTAAAAGCTTCACGAAATAGTATTTTTACACCTACGATGTTTTTGAGTTTTTGAGGTCGTCCTAATCCTAACTCAACTAAAATTAAGGGTATTTGTAATTTTTTTACATGTAATAGTATAAACATATACCAATCATGTTATATAGTATGTTATATCCTACAACTATAACTATATGTGTATAACTAATAATAATAATACTAATACTAATAATAAACTACACATATAGTTATTTTTCAAATTGTTTCATTCAATTGTTTTTTTACTTAATTTATTTAACTATTGAGTTAACATTAAATTATTAGTAATATCTTCGTTGTTATGAATCTTATCAATTTGGTTATATTCATTGTAAAAGCTCAAACTCTTTGATAAATCACAATGTCAGAATAATCTAATGATTTGAATTGGATAAGCACTTTCTAAAGGAACAAAAATCACGTTTAGCGTGAGAACATAATTTAATGAAGGAGTCAAAATGAAGGAATAACTACTCTAATGACATTGACCAAATTTTAGGATAAAATCTGATAAACTAACGTCATCATCAACGTTTTCATAATCATCACAATCAATATTAACAACAGTTTAGACATCGCTACATCGTACATTGATTCTTAATGAAAACGTTTATCCAACTCACGTGTTGCTGCATTAACACAGGCAGTTTGAGCAAATTTCTTTTAAGAAAAATGTGTCTGTATATTTATCAAACGATGCTAAATACCATTTTTAAACGAGACGATGCGAGTTAGTTTAGTCTTAGACTACATTTTTATAATTAGCATTGAAATCTACTATGTCATATCTCGATGAAACAATTTCAGTCATTAGCACAATTTCAACACAATTTCGTCCAAAGAATTAAATATCGTTATTTCAATTATTAAAAGATTAGCTCCCCAAAGCAAAGAAATGCTGAAAGTGAATTACATCAAGACTTTATATAAGTGAAAGAAGGTGGAGTCTCTTCCGTAACATTTTTTGGTTCATTGGCCGGGATATTTTGAGCACTATCCACTGAAATTGCTCGTATGCATGTCAATCATCGCCATTGGCAGCTCGAACCATGTTCGTAAATTGTTTGAGGAAGTCGTTTTGATAATTTTTGGAAAATTCAGAGTTCATGAAATTTTGTTCTTGACGTTATTATCGTAATTTTCTTTTTGATTTTCAATTTGAATGTTGACATATATATTCTATTACTTCCGTTCATATTCATATTATTCATATAACTTATGTTATCATTTCCACACAAATAAATTACATTTTTTTTATTTTTGAAATAATAATGAACTTAAAATTTGTAGTTGTGATATCATTATTGATTTTACAGTTGATTTTAATAAAAAGTATTTTGGATATTTTATTTTTAGAAAAATATTTAGATTTAATAATAATAATAATAAAGCAGCCTGCTTGGTCCCAGACTCTTTCTGTCATACATTAGTTAATTTCCTAATTTATTTAAGGATTCTAACGTTGTTTGCAAGCTGTTTGCTGACGATGTCAAGCTTTACTGCTTGCCTACTCAGTCCCACACCCATATCTTTTTGTTTAAAAGACGAGGATATTTTAAAGCTTGCATTCTGCACATATATCAAGCCAATTCCCGACTATTCCTCACCAGCCTGGAATCCACACCACAAATACCCAATCGATCAAATTGAAAGCACCCAAAAACGGATTCTCAAAATCAATTCCATCCTTGGCAGCACCTCCTTATATGGAAAATCTCAAACTTCTCAATCTTCAAACCTTGGAAAAAAAGCCACCTCTTGACTGCTTTAACTCTCTGCTACAAAATACTGAAAGGATTTACCAACTCTTCTTTCAAATAATCCCTACTTGCCCAGGACTACCCAGACACGAGAGGACACAACTTTAAGCTTCGATGCAGTAAATTCTACACAATGTCAATTATTTTTTATAATAGAATTGTCAGACCTCGGAACGCATTGCCTGTTAAAATTGTTAATTCATCCACATTTTCGCACCTTGATGCTAAAGACTTTGACTTTAACGGATATCTGACTTATGTTTGATTATCAAGTTATTTTTGTCATTCGGGGCGGCTGATGTTTTTGTTCTTATAATTCTGTACAAATTTGTCTTAGTGGTCAATAGCGCCCTTCTGTTTGTGGAATAAATAAAATAAAAATAAATAAATAAATAATGATGATGACGATGACGACGATGACGATAACAATAGTTCATTTGAATGGCATCGTGCGCATTGCGCCGGAAGCGACTTGGTTTTTGGTCAATGGATGTCCGGATGAGATGGGTCTTCAGCTGACGCTGAAAGAGTTCCAAGGCAGGTTGTGATCTGATAAGCAGAGGTAGATCGTTCCAGACGGCGGAGGAGGCATCGTAAAAGGAGCTTTTTGTTTGACAAGGGATGACCGGTGGACTGGTTGGTTTAGGTGAATGTCGAAATTTGAACGAAGTCGGTGAATGAGGGAGTGTGGTGCAGCTAGAGTACGATATACGATGTCTTCAATTTTGAAGATGATGCGATGGCGGATAGGCAGCCAGTGCAGTCAGAACTAGTGAAGCTGGGATTGACGAGCCTCGCAAAATTATTTTGGATGCGTTGGAGGGAATGTATTTAGAGGTGTAGATACAGAAGAGTAAAGTCAATATTCTTTATCTGTTGTTTTAAAAGTCTTACAAGTTGAACATATTGCGCGGTATTCTTTAAGTAGTTCATTTCATTACTTTTGTTCGTGTGGTGCCTACTTGTAACGTGTTAATGAGGGTCAGTCTGATAGCGGAAGCATGCGTTTCCTTAAGGCTGACCCTTGAGTTATTTTATTTGGTTTATTGAGTTGCTTTGGTTTTTATTATTGCGGTGCTTGGTTGAATAAAATTAAAATTAAAAAAAAATAAGCTGCAGTAGTCCAGGTGGGAACTATCTAAACTACGTTCAGTAATTAAGTTATGGGCAGAAATTGTCAAAGGTCGCCGAGGAGTTTTAAGATGGTAGAGGAATGAAGGAGAGAGCTGGCGATTTTTATTGAAGAAGGGCGAGATCATTGTCTTGAGGTAAGTGTCCCAATAAACGTGATTTCTGAATTCTGCGAGTTGAGTTGAAGTTGAATTTATTATTTAGTTTAGATTATGCATTTTGGATGGAATGATCCACATCTGACAATTCCGAAATAGTTAGAAAATTTCCGGGTAATTGATTCTAATGTTGATAAAGCGAAACGATTAGAATATCGAGGGTATGTGTGTTAAATATGTTTGTGCCACATTATGGTAACATTTTTTTATGGTAGAAAGCATTTTAAATCACAAATCGGGATACGAGTCACTGACAATGCTGTTTGAATGATTGTAATTGAATCATATTCAAATGAACCATATTCATCATGTTCAAAGAACTTAACGTCCTTTTATGCTTAACGTCCAGTATGTAGTAGAAAAACTTGGTAGGTAATGTTTTTACACTCTATCAAACTAATTTCTAATTATTTTAGCAATGCCGATTATTTTCGATCGTTCTTGCGTTTCCATCCTCAGAATAACTTCATCTGGAAAACAAAAAATTATACTTTTCTAGTTTGGATGAATCAGTTATTACCTGAAATTTGTCTGTCAGTGAGTGTCCACAAAATGATATTCTCATTAATCAAACTCTTTGTTTAGGAGCTCCAACAACAGAGGCATACATCCGTATAGGGCTGTATCCCTAACAATATTTTGCATGGTAGAGGCTAACAATAGAAATAGCATGACCCAAGAACGTTTGAATTCGGTTGTATTGTATCATATTAAAAAGGAAATCCTTGACAAAGTCAATCTGAGTGATGTAGCAGAACAACTTGTTGAATGTTCGGAGATCAGAAGTGGATTTTGGTTCTTTTAACATTTGAAATCGATTGATACTGTTTCATACGTAATAACAAAAACTACCTGTAGAAGTACAATACAATTGTATTAATATGAGGATTATTTAGCATATAATAGCAAATTTTATCATTTATGTTGTTGTTTAATTGAAGCCATGCCAAAAATTTTTTTTTGTAGATTTACGCCCCTGTCCCAGAGGGAATCCTCGGATGAGTCTTCGTGAGTCTTTTGTTGCTTGTGCTCTCTTGGGTAGGTATCGTACCTGGTGATCAGCTGACTGACCATGTATAATAATAAATAGCGTCTAAGTAATGAAGATAACCAGTTATCATGTTTAATAAGCTTATTATTTCAAATTATTACGTTAGATATTCAGCTTTTGGAATTTATTACTATTAATTTTATTTTAATCATTGTCATAACCTAGCACCTCGTCAACAGAGCATAATGAGTAACACGTGTTCAGTGTGCTTAGAATTAATAAATGATATTGCTACAAAATCTTTGTTCCTAACAGATATTCTGTCTATCGTAGCATTTATCAGTCTATTAAAATTCAGTAATTTTGAAATATAATTATTCTTTTTTTTTAATTGTAAGTGTAAATATTTACATACCCTATCTCTTTCCATTAAACATTAAACATATCTTAGAATATTTATACTAAATTGTTTTGTTACTTATTTTATTGTTTTTATTTTATTAATAATGTTAGTATTATGATAATATATAATTTATATTAGAAACATATAAATAAATATTTTTATTATTTATATATATAATAATAATATTATTTATTAATAATTAATTATTAATAATTAATAATAATAATAATTATTATTATTTTATATAATTATTATTATTTATAATGGTATAATAATATTAATAAATAATATTATTATTAATAATTATTATATTAATTATTATTATTATTATTATTATTTATTAATTAATATTATTATATATTATATTATATATATTAATATATTATAATATTATTATTATTATTATTATTATTACTAAGAACAGCAATAATAATATCAATGAGAGGCTCGACATTGCGATATGTATTATATCACATTTATTTGTTATTTGTCTGCCAGAAATAACAAACCACAACACTAATAAGACTTAACAACTAATAACAATAAGATACATGTTAATTAATTGTTTGTATCACGATTGCTATCAAACTCTGTGAAAATTTGCAAATTTCAGTGCATTTGTGCCCTTTTAAGATTTGCTTTTTTTTGTGCTCAGGTCCCTGATTTTGCTTTTGCTTTTTAGTTACACGTGTTCCAAGCATTTTTCACCGGTCCTCTGCCCGAGTTTGTTAATAAATAAAATAAATGACAATTCCATTTACATGATAATTAATGTTATCGATATCAACTAATGTCACTCAGCATTATCATTCAATGAGGATTTACATAGGAAATTTGTATTCATTTTAACGAGTATTTATTTATTTCATCTTATTTATTACTTGCTCTGATGGTAATAACGATGGCAAATATGAAACTATTTAGACCGAAATATCAGCTCAGTTTCAAATAACTTAACAAACTTCAAAAATAAACAATTTTTTAAGTTAAAAAATGGGCTAATGATGCTTGTAACACAATTTAGAATATAACATTAGACATGGTAATATTTTAAGCTATGTTTTTATGATTGTTCATTCTATTATTTTTAAAAACTACTGTAGTACTAATTGCAACGTATTCAACGTCACAGACACACCTGGGAAGAACATTTCTCTCAGGTGTCCTGCGTGTTGAGCACCTGCATGTATTAAATGCCTAACTACCTGTATTGTGGCGTAGGTAGTAATGATGATGGTTGCTGTCGTTGTAGGTATGATCTCAACTTAGGTTATCTCGTATATCTTCTAATGGCTGGTTAAGCCACTTTGCCAAGGTAGCAAAATTACGTGATTCTCAACGGAAGACCAACCAACTTTGTCCTCTTATTTAAAATATCTCTAGAAATAGTGAATAATAAATTCTATATTTCCCGCTTCATTCTATAATCTCCAAGTAAACTACATAATTACCACTATGTTAATTAATTTGCGAGTTTATAAATAAAAATAATATGGCTTATAGTTAGCGATAAAAGCCTACGACAAAAGTGTAATAACTCTCTAGATTTTTTTAAGAAAGCCAAAGACGGCTTATAACTTATATTGGATGGTCTTTATTTTTATGTTAATATTATCTTGGAGACATACTGTTCTCATTTATTGTCGATAAGTCCATTTGCACAATCACAACGAGTCTACATTTATGCAATGCAATATGGATTCCTGTAATATCAAGGCGAGGCGCATTTGTAATACATTGTTTTGACAGTTCCTGATTCTCGCAATTTCTCCACTTCGTGTTTTGCAAATGAAATCCATTCTCTCGGAAAAAGTAACAATTTATTTCTTGGAACCCAGTAAACGATCTTTTTCCCCCCATTTATTTCGACTGAATTTCTTCCGAATTAAATGCCCTTTTTTTGTGGAGGTGAACAATAATTGGAATATGTGACCTTTGTTAAATCGCGACATGCTCCAATTAGTTTGATGATTAGGAATGATGCTGAATAATTTTTAAATAAAATAATAAACTGCAAACTTACTAAGTTTCATAATATCGTATGCATATAAAGGCCGTAAAACCAAGACTTGAATTGAATATTCGCAACAAAAGTTACGGAAGCGCTTTTGACCGCAATGAAATTCAAAAATCATGTGGTCTACTTGATTTGTTTCATTCATTTCCACTTCCTTCAGATTATTATCTTATGTTAAAGGATGACTTCCGTTTATTATTGTCTCCATAGAGGCGTCCATCTCAGAGCGCCAATGTCTTATCCATTGTCAAACGAAACTGTAAACGGAAAAGAGCTGGATCTCAGAGGATCAATGCTTTTCTTTGAGAGCTCCCGAATTGAATAAGTACTTAGAATTATGGAAATAATTGCATAAATATCCCATCAAATTAATCTAATTTTATCTGAAATAGCTAATAATTACTTTTTCATTTACAAAAACTTAGAAAATAAATTTGAGGCCTAAGGAACCTAAAGATTAAAATTAGTCCCCCTCAGTGCCGCACAAACCTGTTAAAAAGGACCTGTTAATAAAGTTATGACAAAAGACAATAAGGCATCTAGCACGTGGTCCTACCATGCATGCGGGAGATACAAGCATCATGCAGTCTTTCTTAGAAAACTACATGCTATCTAACTCTCCCATGGTTCTTAATCTAGTAAAAGAAGTATAAAGAGACTAGGTTACGGTGACATGATTATATATTTGTGTAATTCTACATAAATGGAGATCTTTTGAGGAATCACCTTAAGGTATAATGATGGATTAACAAAACATCACCTTCTTACAATTTGTACGCATTTCTACCTAAAACATAAAGAAAATATTTAAACCTAATAATTTTTAATAGGTCCTATTAAAAAGTTCACAGAAATGTCCGTCGGAACGGCTTTGAATATTCTTAAATGTTGAAGAACTGTTTGTTCGGTAAACTGAGCGCTTCCACAATTTGGCTTTTACAGCTCACATATTTTCAGGAATAGCGGCTTCTAAGACAGAAAACATGAATATGGAGATTCTAACATGTTTCCGGTCCTGAGTAACATATGAAATTTTAGTTTTGAGCAAATTGAATTCTGTAAAATAAGCAAGTTGAATTGGTGAAGCGTTAACAAATAATATTGACTATTAGTTGTAGTGATTTATAATGTCGCTCATTATCAATAGATTAAACACTATCAATAAAACACTAACCTTGCAAGTTATTAATTTTGAGGACCTCCTTTAACAGTTTATTAATTCAACTAGGTTGGACAGTTGCAAAACATTTTCAAATATTAAACATAAGTGCTAACTTGTAAAGACATCAAAGATGATGTAAAGAGTCCCATTTTCATTATTTATCGATAATAAATGGAAATGCTTCTTTAATCGAGCATTTTTAAACATTGGATTACTTGAACATACTGACGTCTTTTTACTATTGTTATAAATTATATAATTAAATATCATTAATAAACTGTGTAATTAAATATTATTAATATACTACACTATTAATGTACTATAATTAAATATTATTAATTTATCATTATTACCGGTATGTTTAAAAACGAAGCGCTTAGCATGTTGGTGACAATGGCTGAACAAAAACTTGGACTGTACTCCAAGCAGTTCCTTGCTCAAAACAGCCTGACGTGAATGTTCATCACATCGCATTTCTGCGGGGATTAAAATTAGCGCATGTCTTTTAGGAGCACCCCAACATAATCC
The DNA here is from genome assembly GCA_011800805.1 of Hirudo medicinalis. NCBI lineage: Eukaryota > Metazoa > Annelida > Clitellata > Hirudinida > Hirudinidae > Hirudo > Hirudo medicinalis. Next base: position 39,771 of record MPNW01000004.1, read on the forward strand.
CAGGTGTCAGCAAGTATTATGCCTCTTTTATTACGACTTTGTCCTCGTTTTGCTATTTTTACCCATTTCTTTCAGATTTATTGGTTTGGTTGAATCCTATTGAATCTTGGAGTCGTCCATGAAACCAGATTTACTAGAGAACATTAGGGGAAATAGTCACTCCAAGAGCGACGCCTTAGCTAAAAAGGGTTCAACAGCAAGAGGTAGTCAAAATAGTTTGTGAAAATAGTTCATTAAATTTAAAAGGGAATCACTCTTATTGTTTTAGTGAATTATTTCAAGATTTGAAAATTGGCAAACAATCCAGGATTAGGATCAGGGAACATCGAGATATCTCTAAGTTTTTAGGAATTTGGCACAGTAATTCTCACTAATTTCAAACACTTTCTTGGCCAACTCATCATTCTGAGCAATCTTTGAAGGTCTCTTTGATTTGCAATCACTAAAGTACAGGCCCGATATTCTCTCCAATTCTCTTGAAATAGCCAAATGTATGGTAGTCTGTGCTCCATCCCTGGGTGACTGATGAAAGTGATAAATTATTGAAAATTTAAAACCAACTTTCTCAATGAAGTATTATTAATAAAAATGGTAAATAACATGAAACATGTCAGAGAATAACATGAGACCTTGAAGAATAAATTTGAGGAGATATTGCAAATGATTCTCCAGGGTCCAGAAAGCTTGTTGAAGATATTTGTCCTCACAATTCCAGGGTGAAGACAGTTGATAGTAACATCTAGTTTATATTCATCAGTTAAAATCATTATTTTATAATGAAATGCTTATACATCAATTAATTTAATGGTAACTCAAAAAAAATTAGCATTATCAACATACTGGTGCCAAGAAGTTGTCTGCTTAATTCCTTTGTAAATAGTATCAGGAGAAGCTTAGATCTGCTGTACAACAAGTTAGAAGGCTTATCCTCACAATTCAGATTGGTGAGATCAAGAGAAGTAGTGAGAACATGCATCATTGAAGATACACTAATTATGCGACTTGGTTGAGATTTCTTGAGGAGGTCTTCAATAATACTTGATAGTTAGTCAGACATTTCCAAACTGTCACAATGAAATAACAGCAGTAAATGAACTAACCTAACAATAGCATAGTCAGCAAAAAATGCCCCAAGTAGTTTGTTACAAAAACTTTTTCAAATCCTTCAGAAGTCCTCTCAATTTTATTACCTACATATAACAGACAAGCTTTATTGTTGTTCAACAATTTAGTAACATGATTATTATTATTGTTGTTATTCAACTAATATCAACTAATATATTAGTGGCAAATATTAGAATTTATAGAAACATTTATTGGAACAAGAGTTTTTCTAAAAAAGAGATTAATGAGTGCTTCTATTTAGTCCTATCAGTTTCTGGAATGACTTTCAGGAATTGCAAATATAATGCATGTTTTAGCAAGAACATTTTACAATTACTTTGTAACTAGTTTTGTGACAGTTATTTTCATTCCTCATTTTACTATTCTTTATTAAGTATTAGATTAATATAACAAAATTCATTTATTTGGGCTGTATGATAACGAACCATTTGGTCCAGGAATTCCAGCATTGAGGATCAACACATGAAGGGATTTCTCATCCCTGATGAAGTTCTCTGCAAATTTCTTGACACAGGCTAAACTTGATACATCTAGCTTTTTGGCAATGACTTCTGCATTTCCAGTCTTTAGTTTGATTTCTTCAGCCACTTTCTCAGCATTTTCAAAGTCCCTGCAGGCCATTATAATCCTTGCTTGCCTTCTAGCTAAGTCAAGGACTGTCTCATATCCAATACCTAACATGAAAATGAAAGCAGTTTTAACTTTTTAACTTTTCTTATTAACATTTACTTTTGTTATGACACTGTGACTGTTAAATTTTTACAATTTGGGACTAGTCAACCAGTTAGTCTAAGCACTAAACATAAAGATCATAAATAATTATTTATATTGACTGAGAAAATTAATATCTGTGCAATAACCACTTATTATTTTCAATGTCAGTATTTACTTAATCCTATCTTAAATTCATCTATTCTGTCCATGTGAATGGTTTCATTATTTAACTTATTCCATAGAGAAACCACCATGTACTAAAATAATTATTTTTAAAGTCTCCTGAAGCCTTCCTCTAAAACTTCCTCAAGAATGTCTCATTATTTGTTTACATAATGCTTCAGTTTTTTTTTTCATTAATAATAAAGGCTTTATCATAAAAAAAAATACAGAGATTACTTCATTTCTGCAAAATGTAGTACATTAAATTGTAGCGAGACGATTAGCGGAAATTCTGGGTAGTTTTTTGTTAAGAACACGTTCATTGAATTTGTGTATTCATAAGATTATCAAATTGCCGTTTAAACTGTTAACACTAGCAAAGAATAGATGTTAAATGGAAAAAACTTACCTTTATCAGAACCAGTAACGAGTACCGTCTTGCCTTTCAATAGATCGCCACAAACACATTCTCCATTAGTTAATTTGAGGTATAACAATACGGCAAAATAAATAACCATTAAAGAACATGCAAAAACCAAAACACCCGTCATCGTTCAAGCTCCCATCCTATGAAAAAGAAAAAAAAACCATCGCCTGAGTAACAAGGACAATCATAATAAAAGGCTGAATTTTTGAATAAGCTCCGCTTGCTCGCATTTCAACATTTCATGGGCGTTTGAACCAAAATTTATGTCCAATTAGATAAATAAATATCTATTTGAACTCGAATGATACTTATTTATTTATTTTATTTATTTATTTCAAAAGTGAGCAGAGATCAAGTGCCTCTTACCTGCTCACAAGCAAACAAGAAAATTTTAAATGAAAGATGTGACTCTAACTTATCATTTGTAGAAAAGGAAGGTAGTAAGATCGTGGTCATTGATAAGACAGGTGAATCGACTGTAGGTTGTGGATGAAACGATGTCATTGGTGAGAGAGTCCCAAATTTTGATTTGATGAACATTTTGACATCATTGGGCAGAGGAGATAGAAGAGTTTGCCTCTTGAAGAGGACGATGATGAAGTGATGCAGCTCGATGACTCCAATATCGCACTATTTTCATATTGATGCAGGAATTTGACATTCTGGTGTCGCGTTGGTTGAATTATCAAGCCTTCATAAGGAACTAAACAATGCCAATATAGATTAGTTTATTTTAGAAAACAAAAGCGTTTTTGTAGTTTTTATTTATTTATTTATAAGATCTTCCGATGTAATGATTATTTCCAGATAAGATAATCTTATCGAACATTAGTTTTTGGCTTGGCTCCATACTAAATGCTTTCTAAAAATCTAATTAATATTTATGTACTCTCTGATTGGCTGTCTGCCTTCGTGAATTCTATATGCCGAGGTGCTTATTCGATGTTACCACCTTTTGTTATAGACCTTTTTTGCTTCTCTTGAAGAATTCCTTTGAAAATCCAAAGAATCCAAGAACCAATGCGCTCCTGCCTCTGCACATATCAGATTAACTAAAAATAATATTATTACATCCGCTACTCCCTCGACTATTCCTGGGTTTCTCGTTGGAAGATGGATCCTGCTCGTTATCAGTGCTCCTAGCGATTCATCCAAGCATTTATAAAAACGTGGGCAGTATAAGTGGGCGAAGGTAAATGTGGGCGAATAAGAATAGAAGAATTACTGATTTTCCAAGACCTTAGGACGTCCCAGTACCAGGGAATTATGCATGCTTTTCTAATTAGGAAGGGTACTAACCAATAGCCGGGGGTGCACCTGCCCAACTGGTCATCCGATGACCTTTTTTTGCTTATCCATCACCCAATTTACATAAAACTTGGTTGCTTGTATGGAGAGGTGAAGGCACCGTCGCAGGGGGAGGGATGGTGGTAAATATCTCCTTGCCCAGTATTATAAAAAAAAAAGCAACAGTCATTACGTGCAGTATTCGAAACCCAGCTTGCACCGCCACAAAGCGCCGGCTCCCAGGGTCTAAGCGCCCCCGACGCTCATAGCGCTATATAAATACACTTACATTACATTAGCTATCGGGACGACCCGTAGTTTTGTTTCATCCACAGAACTTCTAAAGTTTTAAAATTCCTTTTAATGAGAAAAGTTTTTTTTAGTATCAAATTATTTTATTTTCAAATAACAAAAAGCCAAGCCCCATTTTAAATCAAAGTATAAAAAATCATGTAGTTATAAAATTTTAATCATATAATTATATCTAGAAATAACTAGACAAATGAGTTAAATTAAAAGTGTAATTATTTATTGATGAAACACAAACTTTTGTCTGCTTTGTAACATCTGTAAGCAGAAAAAATTCCTTATAAAAAGCAATGGCAATACCATTAGGTATTTTTAATTTTATTCTGATTTTAAAACCTTGCTTAGTTCGGCTCTAATTACTCGCGGCTGATATATTTATTCCTAAGATTCTATTCGTGTGGGGACTGTGTTTTTCTTTGGCATAGTTGGCGGTAGAGTTTGGAGATGAACGACCAGGAGAGGAACAATAGGGTGAGTTTGGTGCATCTGGTTGTGTTTATGGTTAGATATCCTGATAATCTATTTTATTTTAGCAACTTTGTAATACCGGTCATACTTTGTTGCATCAATCTTATTGCACGTGACATTTGTTTGTTCTTCCATTGATTCTAATAAATGTCCTTGATTTTTATGATTGAACGCAAGATTCTGAAATTACAATTGATGAAAATCCAATTCAGTGACTTGGTAGAGATTTGCATGAAAAATTTTGATTTTTATGTACGTTGACTTTAAGAAGATGTTAAAAATCTGCATACAAGTTTGGAACCCCCGCTTAAAGAAGGACATTGAAAATTTGGAAAGGTTGCAGAGAAGAGCAACAAGAATGATTAAGGGTCTAGGAAGTTTGAGGAGAGATTAAGAAGGTGCCAATTAACAAATTTAGAAATAAGGAGAAGCAGAGGTGATCTCATAGAAACGTTCAAGATGTTAACAGGAAGAGAAGATTTACTACCTGAACATTTCTTTGAGGCCACCAAAAGCAGTTCCACAAGAGGGCATGAATTTAAGCTATACAGGAAAGCAATGGGTAATCTGAAGAATAATTACTTCAGCATGAGACTAGTTAATTTGTGGAACAAGCTTGATGAGGAAACAATATTCAGATTGAGTGGAACTATTTAAAATAGGACTATCGAAATTTGGATATTGAATTGTTGTTGATGTGTTGATAATATGTCGTTTTGTAACATTTACTTCTGTTTACGTTTATTATTCTTTATGTTTTGATTTCTTTTGATTTTAGATTTTATTTCAAAGTTGCAAACATGGATTTATCTATTTAACATTAAAATAGCTGGTTATCATAAATTCAGATGTACTGATTCTAAATATGATATTGTTTTTTTTTGTATCACCCTATAATCTATAATATAAAACAGAAAATGCATGTGTATGTTTGTCTGTCCCAAGAACTCCCAAATGGTGAACGGTTGCGACTTGAAAATTGCTCATGTCATTCTCTATGCCATTCCTTGGTCAACTGTGCTGTTTTCAACTTTCACTTTTCCTAAGTAACCATATCAGATTTAAATTCGAGAGCTACTAAGATCGAGGAGCGTTGTGCTCTCGCATGGTCTGAGACTTGCCTCTCATGATGGAGGCACGGGTTTGAATCTTGTTGCGGGAGCATCGTCCTAATCATCCAGTTCTTTGAGGGTAGGTAATCGGCTATATTTGAAGGATAAATAATAACAGCATGAGCACAATTGATTACTTGTATATGACTGACGAAGCTGGTTTAAAAAGCTAGTTTTTCATAAAAACAAAAAACATTAAAAAAAAGTCCTTTTTTTTTATTAATAATCACTAACATTATTTAGTTTGTGGAATAAAATTTATATTATAGTCAAAAATATTTAATAAAGTTATGCTTTGACTCTTTTTGCTAGTTGTTTATAGCTTTCACATGGAGTTTGACTAGCCAATGCCCAGCAATAATAATGGACAAGACTCTTTTTTGCCAGAAGATTCTTTTGGGTGATTATGGTGCAATGAACAAATGCCACTCTTCTGTTTTGTGTTCAGCACTCAATTCTGTCATCAACATGTCAATGTTAATAAAAAAATACAAGATAACCATCTATGTCAAAACATTCTAACATAACATTTTGTTACGTGATCAAAAAGTTGATATTTTTACACCCTTCTGCAAAAGATTCCATTGTTGTAACCATGGCCATGCACCCAAGATCTCAGCTTTTGTTTCAGATAAATCAAGATTTATAATAATAGCCACTGCGAGTACAAACATGTGAAACCCATGTTTTGTCTCTCACTTTTATACAAAAATACAAATTATAAGCCTTTTGTTATCAAATGTGTTAGTTCTTCCCTCTGAGATTTTAGTGTGAATTCATTGCAAATAAAAAGGAATGGATCTGAAAAACTTTCTAAGTATTGTTTTTCCACAAAATTAATATATTTAAAAAAATGTCCACCACATCAACCATTTTTTTGAATCTAAGAGTTGAGAAATTAGAATGAGCGACCTTGAGCCTATGCATAGTTTATATAAGAAAATATCAGGTGACAGAATTGACCAATCAAAAAATAACAGTATTACATCATATGTAGACATGTCCAAAGAATGAGTCAATGGTAAAATAAAATAATTAAAATAAAATGCATTGGGATAAAAATGAATGAAAATAAGTACTCATTGTATAACTCATTAATATGACAGTGAATTGCCTAAATTTCTCAAAAACTGTTGGTGATTGGTATTTTTTGTATACATATTCATAATCAGGACATCATAATAAACCATAATCACATATCAGAATCTTCTGGCAAATAAGTGTGTTGTCCAGTGTTATTGTCATTGTAACACTGTTGTAACCACAAATCTATTGTCAAATGAATCCTTCAAACAAAGAGAAATCTATCTGCTGACCGTGACTGATTAGCGATTGTGCTTTGATGTTTTTTTTATTTACTTGCTTTCCAGCTTTGACATGCCAGTTCAGATTACAGACTCTTTGCAATATTGTAATGGTTGAACTTCTGCCTCATTAACTGCACAACTTCCTCCCTTTTTTCATGCTTCAAGTTTTCTTATTGCATTCTAGATCACAGTTCTATAAAATCAGAAATCTGGATTTTTGTTGTTTAGTTTACTTGTTTCCATGTATATATGAAGTTTTAATTTTATTTATTTTAGAAGAATATTGAGGTCAAAATTGATATTTTATAATACTGAAACTCATTATATTTGTTTTGTACCTTTCTCAATGTTTTTATTTATTATGTCAGAGTGCATAAATTGTTTATTCATAATTCTGAGAACCCTTCTCTTATTGAGGTCATGTTTGCAATGGATAAACATTGCACTGTTTGTCCAGGATTACTGCCCATGATGTTGCTAGTTCTTCTGTTGGAATATTGTGAGTTAAGACTTTACACCTTTTGGTAACCTGAAGCCACTAAATGTGATACACAATGTTTCCTCTATTTATATTTGCAAATTTCGAGTAGGTGGGATAAAAAAAAATTGCCGACCGATTCGGTGAGTTGTGATTAATCAACACATAATTTCCCATTTTTATGCTATGTTTGAATTTAAAATCTTCTCTTTGGTAATAAGTATACTAAAGATAACAATAATATAAAAAGATTAGCCCAAATTAAATTTAATCTACAAAAAATTGTTTCAAATAATTTCAAAAATTTGTACTCTATGTAGTTAAAAACTATGTGTATCCACGGATTTTCCATTAATAGTTTAATAGTTTTTTTTATTTGTCTGGTCATTATTCTTTTGTTATGGGATTTTGCTAATTTATGCCATTTTATTACATATTTACGTTATAGTACCCTAGGATGAAGCATCCCTGATGTTCATACTTACGGAGCTTTTTAAATGACATATTATTATTGTCATAATTATTATTATTATTATTATTATTATTATTATTATTATGGAATTATCTTGCTATTTCCCTTGGCTTCTCAGCCAGTGAATGATAAATCCTGGGCACTATCAGTGCTCTCAGTGCTTCCTGAGCATTACCAGTTATTCATCCAAGCATTTTCTGTAAAGTGTGAGATGCCCAGCAAGGAGATTTTTTGAATCTCCAAAACCTTAGGACATCCGGGCATCAACTCCACTCTTCGTGAAGTCTTCTTTTCTCGATGTGCTCCTGCAACTAATTGACGACCTTGGTTTTCACATTCCAACAACAATGTTTCAGTATTTGAAATCAAAATTGCGACTTTGAAGAATATTTTTCGATTTGAAATCATTTTGTCATGCTTGATTTTGGTTTTGATTTGAATTCATATTTTTGATGATTTTGTGATTTTGTCCCATACAAAATTCGAGAATCATTTTTAAATATAAAAAATATCTTTTTACATTCCATTATCATTTGACAATCAATGCAGTTTTCTTTTTATTGTTGTTGCGATTCTAACACCACGGCAGATGAAAGTGGTAAAAGCGGTGACTCTAACAATGAAACTGTTTTTAATTTACCGTCAATACTTGACTGCAGCATTAGAATTTAGATAGTTTACCTGCAGTCACTTTGACCATGTAGTGGAAATAATTAATGATTGCTTGGGACAGTTTGATCTGGACACTAGCAAAGTTGTAAGCACAGTGAGTGATGATGCCAGTAACTTCAGGAAGGCTTTTATGGAATTTCATGCCAATGAGGAAGATAGTGAAGGATATGAGGTTAAGGAGGATGAGATGAACTATTTCAATGTTGGTGAAATTTTAAATGTATGAGCAGACTGATGGCAAGGCTGCACTTATTCAGTTACCAAGGCATGAAAAATATGTGTCAGATGCTTGATCTGTTAGCCACAATAGATGCTGAAAAAGCTATGGCTGTACCAGATTTGTGTAATGGTGGAATGAATCAAGCTAGTTTTGGAAAATGCCAGGCTATCAGTTAGTAGTAGTAAAGTGTCAAATGCAGTCACATAACAATGTGTGATGGGCAACAACTAAATGTTCCATGTCCAACACAGGAGAATTCAAAGTTTCACTCAGTAAGAAAGCTGCTTGGTTCAATATGCAATACCCTCAAGTTACCCAAGCTTGTTCTCTTAAAGGAATATTGCAGAACAATGGAGCCACTTGAATGCACTCTGGACTGGCTATAGGATGATAGTGATTGTTTCTTGAAGTTTTCTTGGCATGCTGTTGCTGAAATTGATCCAATTTTGGCTGAAATTGAATAAAATGTTGAATAGCAATTTGCAGTGTCGTCAAACCTCAGACCTCGTCAAAGCATCGCTAACTGGAATTGGATCCAATTCTTAGAACTATCTGGCTTTGGATTTGAAACTCCATGATGAAACAGACTAAATGATTAAATGTTTGAAAAGCTATTACTTTTAAAAATTAGTAAACATTGATTGAATAAATGGAAATAATTATAATTTAATGCAGAATTTAATAGTTTTCAAATAAAATTTATTAAACAGAAACCAAGTACATGTGATTTTGATTGGACGATTTTAAAATACTTTTACAAATTATTTGTTTTTGAAACAATTTCATTTTACGTGATTTTGATTTTTATTTGAAATCATATTTTATGTGGCGATTTTGATTTCAATTTCGAATTCAAATCTTTCCAAATAAGAATTTACCCATCACTGAAATGTCTTAGACATGGTGAATGGTGATAATTGATAAATGATGGCGTGCAGCAATGCCTGCAATAGAGATATGTTACTCATGATTTGTAATAATAATTTGGTTATTAAGTGTCATATTTTTACCAATTATGTGCATATTGTAGACAGAATGACAATATTCTTACAGCTGTCATAACCTTGTAGACTCGATTAAAAGGTTATCTAGTTCACAATCTTTGGATAAGGTGTCATTTAATGCATCGTAATAGTAATCAGAAATGCCATAATATTTATGCAAGGTTTAAATCATTTAATAATAATAATAAGTGAATTTGCACAGCGCCATAAGCGTAAGCATCAGGGGCACTTAAACCATTTACATAGCACCATCTTCCAGAGGCGTTTGTGGTGGTGCAAGCTGGGTTGCGAACGCGACACTTAACGACCGTTGCTTTTAGCGTCACTCTCAGGAAGGCAAACCCTCTGACCAACTTTCACCCCGTTTGATAGCAGTGATGATTGGAATATTAGTAGGGCAACATTTGTAAATAGAAATAAATTACTAGACTTGCTAGCACAATTATCAAAACAATTACTTTAAAGCAGGTTTCATGCTTAACCTACTGCAACTTAGATACGGAGAGAACAGAGAGAAGAGCACAGAAAATTTAAAATGTTCTGCCTGACTAGCTATTGAATATAATATCCATCTAATTGAAGGCACCAACTATCTTCTGCGCAATGCAGCTTAAACCTCGCTGGTAGTGAGTTTAGCTTGGGCTAGCCAAGAATTGGTTTATAAGTTTGGAATGTTTTAGTGAGAGCTCTGTTGGATCAGGTTGTAAGAGAATTTTGTACAAAGAATTACTTTGTGGGACATAGGATTTTATCTGGAATTAATCAACTGATTTTCTAGACACCATCTTCACATTATGAATCTATAATAGATTTGTCATTCAAAGTTGTTTAAAATTTATTTGAATTGGAGGAGAAGTCTGAGACTACATGGTATTAAATTGGAACCAATGAATCTAAAGTCCAAGTAAAAACCAAAAATGTATCAAAGCAGAATTCAAGTGAGTGGAATTTCCTCTTCTGGTTTGACAAGAGTAAATAATTTGCCAAAGGACTGTTACTTACCTAAGGAAGCTCATCATTTGAAGAAGAGCCTATTGAAATGTGGTGATGAAGTTGCAAGTTACAAGAACAAGGAAAGAACCCTAGAAAATGCTTCAAAGGATGAACTGAATTGCGAAAGAACGGATATCAAGGATGAAAATAGGAGTAATTCTGGAGATTGCAAGGATTCACAAATGTTAATCGCATCAAATGATGATGCTATTTTGAACCTAGATTGTGAGCCTAATTTAGATGTTTTCAAAAGTTCCTCAATCACCCACTCTAGTGCTCCAAGGATATTCAACTCCAAGATTGAGATCTGGCCAGAAATGAAGAAAGGACCATCATTATTTTCAAATACTTCAGAAACCCAAGGTGATTTCAGAAGTTCAAGAAACATGATTTCTGAAAATAATGCTTTCTTGCTGTTTACCAGAGATAAACCTGGTAAAATTTCAAAATCTCTTCAAACTGGTTGTGGTTATTGTGAGTTTCCCTTCAAAGGTGACACAGGCAAAGTTTGTTGTAATACTGGCTTCATTCACTTTTGTTGTTTCTGCAAAAGACCTGGCCTTTATTGCCAGTTCTACATAGCCAATGATGATGGATTAAAAAAAGTAGAAGGTGACAGGTTCCTTTCAAGCAAAAAATATTCTGAGCAGATGGTATGCATAATAGAAGGAAACCGATTCAAAGAACTTATCACAGTGTCCACGCAAACTTTTGACACGAACCTGCTTTCATTTTCAAATCAGCGGGCACAGTCCGAAGATAAGCTGAGTTCATACAAGAACTATGAATTTTACTGTCACCATTCAGAAATTGGAACCAAACCATTGGGGAAAAAAAGTCTTTTTACTGAGGGTCTGAGAACGGAAGTGAGTGCTAGAAGTTGAAATGCTTAAAAATTTGGTGATGAAGTGTGACTTAATTAGATTTTGGCTTGGGATTGGGACATTGGCTAAGCCAAAACTCTGGAATGTGTGTATTTTATGGGATTTATGGTAATTGTAACAATGATCTGGAGAACATTGAAATTGTACAAATTTTTTGCAGCATGCTTGTAATATGACCTTCTCTGGAAACTTTAAAAAGACTGAAATCCTTAAAGTAGCAGCAAATGTTTAATTGTGCAAATTGCAAGCTTATATTTTGGTTTGCTTGCTTATATTCCATGGTCATTTTTTAAAGATGTGTTTAACAAATGTTGGCATTTTTTTATTTATTATCAACCTCATTCAACCCCTTGCATGACCAAGTGAACTTAAGAAAACAGAAATGCACAAATTTGAGCGAAAGCATCAATGGCAGCAAAAAAAACTAAACTAATACCCCATAGCTCAAAAATAAAAATGAAATACATTCGTTTGTGGACACACAAAAAGAAGGAAATTATTTTTAGATGAGATATCGATGTAAGTTAAGTTAAGTTCACGAATGGCCGAGTCGAAGCGAGAAACGGATGATGAATTTACAATATCGGCAGGTGGGGAGTTCCATGATCTTAACGACTTGGTTACAGAAGAAATTCTTAGTAGTTTCACATATGATTTTACCAGTTCTTAGTTTAAAATTACGACCTCGTGACCTAGAATATATTGAGGGTAGGAGGGAGAAGGAGGCTGTGCAATTAAACAGTCCCCTTCTTAACTTGAAGCAAAGTGATAGGTCAGCCCATAATCGACACTTTCCAAGAATTGGTAGATTAAGTAGTCTGAGTCTATCCATGTACGAATGAGAAGCCACGGAGAGTATGGCCTTGATAAATCTCTGGATATGTTCAATCCTGTCGATAAGATACTTTTTATGCAATTGGTTATTTAATGCAGTTAATTAAATTTATTTTCAATTAGTCAGAAGATTTGTTTCTAATGATTTACATGTCCAATAATTATCATGAAAATATCAGTTTTGGTTTCATCAGTATCATAATTGACGTTTTGAAGGGCTTGCCTCCCAGCAACTCCACTATAAAGTGCTTTGAAGAGGCCCAAATGAAAAGGGTAAGTTTTATGGAGTTTATAAGTTTTCAATCAGCTATCTTTCCCCAAAAATAAACAATTAATTCTTATATAGAGACATTTAATATGCAATGTGTTGGACCAAAATATATAGTGAGATCATGATATTAAAATACCATGAAATATTAAGTTACAAAAACTTTTGTATTTGCAATTGTTAAATTTTTTATACCAAGGGCATTTTTGCTTTATGTATGAGTATTGTTATTTTGACTTATGATAATTGTAAATCAAAAATGGTGTTAGAGCTGCCTGCACAAAAAGTACTTAGAAAGTATTTGTATAATAAGACTGAAATTTAATGTAAGATCTGCTGTGATTATTGGCTTCAAGACATTTATGTTGTGTGGGGTCAAAAAGGTTGTGTTGCTCTTCTTCATATTGTAAACATGAGCATAATGATAATATGAAAAATAATGTCACCTGTTATATTACTAAGAGTACTATATTTTTATAATATTGATTTCTTACACTTTGAATGAAGTGGATGCTTTTATTGACATAAGAAACCTATTGCATGTTAGCTCAAAGGGTTGTGTTCTTGCTTGTGATGTTAAAAGCAATAGTCATATATCATGTTTGCAATCTGACCTGTATGGCCAGAAAGCTTCCTTGGGAAGCAGCTCTATATAAATGATTGTGAGGCACTAGTGCCTTCACATCCAATATGGATACATGAGGCGTTCAGAAAATTGGTCAAGTACAAATGAATATTTACAACAAACAATTACATCCTTGTCATAATGAGGTATTATCTAGGGTTCATAACTTTTCAAGAGGCATTTGATAACAAGCTAGGGTTTTTGAATTTCTGGGTTGATTTGGGATGGCAAACTCTTGCAATGTTAACATATGAAAGAGGGCTTCTCGCAATTATGCAGACATTAAGCTACACACTTAAGCAAGACAATTCCCCGGATGATATATTTTTGCAATAATAAACTTTTGGGACCATCTCAGTTGACCGTTTCTTCATTAAGTAGTTATTTTATAGAATTTGAGCAATGAATACAATTTTATTTGTGTCCATTCATTTTGTTGAAATAAAATTGAAGGAGGTGAGATACAAAAATGTACCTGCCCAGAAATCCAACAGGTCAGTATCAGCTTCCTCAGCAGACAGTTACAATTCAAGTTAGCAGTTGTTCTGTTGTTTCAGCAATGTCTTGATAATGTTTTTAGCATCATTATTATCATATGTAATTATAATATTCTTTAGGCAGCTCCGATGATGAGGATGACATCAATCCCAGAGAGAAAATGCAAGTGAGTAGACCTCCAAAATTAAAGATTCTTATTGTGATTATGTGCCATTTAAAAAATCTTTGTTAATGTCTTCCTCAGAAAGTTCTCACTTTCTTTCAAAACCACTAAAACATGGTTTCACTTAAGCATCCCTATTATTATCTATTGTTACTTTTCCAGAGAAATTCCAAAGGTTTTCAAGACTTTTGTGTGAGGAACATGCAGCAGTGTTCTTTTGGGAGGAGAGAAATTGAGATTGCTGAACAGGGTAAGCCCAAAAGTCCATAGCTTCCTGATCATCAAGTTAATAGTTGTCTTACTCAACAGAGATGCCAGGTTTGGTGTCCTTGAGGAAGAAAGGCCAAGGTGACAAGCCTCTTGTGGGAGCTCGTATCATTGGATGTACTCATGTGACTGCACAGACAGCCGTTAGTAGTTCTTCGCTTATTTGAATTAAACTTTTATCTCGATAGGTCGTGACCATATGATAGAGAAGTTATGGTGGATTTAATGAGAAGGACTATCAATGAATAAATTCTATTTTGTCTATTAGTCATCAATATTATTCATAACATATTAATTATTGAATTTTTATTGTTTGATAAGGTGTGATTTACTAATGCAGGTTTTAATAGAGACATTGGCAGCTCTTGGTGCACAGGTTCGCTGGTGTGCCTGCAACATTTACTCTACCCAGGTAAAAGATAATTGTTTATTCATGAGCTCATGGTGCGTAGGTTTCATTTCAAAGGCACAGAATTTGAACTCTCCTAAGCTCAATTTATATTGATTGAAATGTGATAGGGAATGTCTGTTTGTTTTTTTTATGGCAGAATGAGGTTGCAGCTGCCCTGGCAGAAGCAGGGTTCTCTGTGTTTGCATGGAAGGGTGAATCAGAAGCAGACTTCTGGTGGTGCATTGACAAGTGCATCCAGTCAGACAACTGGCAGCCTAATATGGTTAGATATAAGATTTGTTTTTGTCCAGTAGGTTTCTGCAGGATTATTTAAGTATTGAAACATAAATGCCATTAACTGCCACCTCCAAGATTTAGCACCATTGTTTATGGAGATTACTGCTCATAATATTTAAGGCATTGACATGTATTACTGAAAATAAAAAATGTTACTAATGATTTTGTAACGATTTGCTTTTTTCATAGATCCTAGATGATGGAGGAGATGCAACCCATCTCATTCTAAAGAAATATCCGGCCACCTTCGGTCGGATAAAAGGCATTGTGGAGGAGAGTGTAACTGGAGTCCATCGTCTTTACCAGCTTTCTAAGAGTGGAAAGCTCACAGTTCCTGCAATGAATGTTAATGACTCTGTTACTAAGGTTTGCTAGCTCCCATTATTTTAGATGACTAAATTTTATGTTTTGAGAAATAATTTTCAGAGGATGGGGTTAAATCTTGAAACCTATGCATAAAATGTATTGGTTGTTTTTTATTTGAGTGCCATTAGTATCCGAGTAGGATGAGATGGCACTTTTTAATCAATCGACCATTGATATGTACCTCTACTCGAGGGTGCAGGCTGGGTAGCGAACATGACACATCATGACTGTTGCCATTACTGCCACATGCAGGAACGGAACCTATTTGGCCAATCTGCAGGAATGCAAATGGCAATAATACAGTGAATTGAGTTATTCAATTAATTTTCGTTTTAGCCAGTTGCTAACATTTGAGCTTAAACTTAATGTAAATGTTGTGCTTTCTGTAGACAAAATTTGATAACCTGTACAGCTGCAAAGAATCTGTCTTGGATGCGTTCGTATATTTTTTTATGAAGGCTGTTGTTGAAAATAATTACGTTCCTCATTACATTCTTTAAGACTCAAGAGAACTACAGACATTATGCTGGGAGGAAAGCAAGTTCTTGTGTGCGGCTATGGAGAAGTGAGTGACATTAATTCTGTTTTCAGTGTTGATAATTTTTGTGAGCTTTCAGGTTGGGAAAGGCTGTTGTGCTGCTCTGAAGGGAATGGGAGCCATTGTCATGGTGACAGAGATTGATCCCATCTGTGCTCTACAGGCTTGGTGAGTTGCTTACGTTGCCATGGTCAGTGTCATCATTATTGTTAACAAAATAAGTTGCTTTGACTAACAGCATGGATGGATTCAGAGTAGTCAAAATCAATGAAGTTATGAGGAATGTGGATCTCATTATTACTTGCACAGGTGAGAGGAAGTTGATGACCTTTATGAAAATCTAAGATTAATTATTGAGTATGCTTAATTATGCGAAGCATAATTATTCAATTATAAACTAGAAGTCATAGAAGGATAATAGCAGTGTTATTATCAACAATATCAACAACAGTTTTGGTTGTAATGATATCAATGGTGATCCAACAGGAAACAAAAATGTTGTGACAAGAGAGTTGATGGATAGGATGAAGAATGCCTGCATTGTCTGCAATATGGGACACTCAAACACAGAGATTGATGTGGTTAGTGGCAATAGTAACTGTTACTGTTAATGTAATGAAAGCACAGTAAATCGAAGAAATATTGGTGAGGCAATGATGAACTGTTTAGATAAACATTTAAATGCATGTAATTTTGATTGATTGGTCACAGTCAATGGAATCCCAGCCAGGGAGTTATTTACCCCCAGCAGTTGTACTCCTACTAGAGGGGTGCACAACCCCAAGCAACAATGAAACTAAATTCCAGGTGTTATGGCATCAGAGCATTGATTGGTACACTTGCATCTGCTATGGATGTGGGATGTCAGGCTCATCCAATTTAAAAAGGAACGACAGAGAATCACAGGGAATGTTAATTATCAATAAAAGGACAGATCATTGATCATAAGATTATAAATGTCCTTGCTGCACTCTTCCTTGTTTCTTATTGCCTAAGTTACTCGAGTTTACGCTTATTCTCGAGCTGGATATTGTATGTTGTAGTGTTGCAATGATCATCACACCTTCCATTATAAAACTGGTTTAGTTATTATATGTCATTTACAACGTATCATTTATGATATTAAATGAATTTAATAATTTAATCATTTATGATATATTATTATCTCATTATTATTTACAATTTAACATGCATTGCTGACATGCAGAAATGTCAAAATGCAAAGAAGTGTGGCAGCACTGTTACTGGAGGTCTTGATCTGGAATTGGGCATTGACTATGGTGCACTGCATTCTAGTGGTGGCAATATTTCTACAGCAATGATTATTGCTAAGGCAACAGTGTCGCCATTAAAGAATGAATTTAGCTTGCCTGATATTCAGAAAAAAATGCTTAGGAAGTGACGGCCATTGAATCTGCCGTCGGCGTGGTCTTCATATCCTGTGCAACTGTCAGTTGAAGGATCGGGGACTCCGGTCATTCACGACAGCACATATACAGAATGTAGGTAACTGAAGACCCTGATTGCAAAGGCATATGAGAAGTGGTTGGAACAGCCAAGGGGTGGCTACTAGGCAATCAAATTAACACTTTTGTAAAGACATAGTTGTTAGTCAATTAAACTTACTATCATTCTTGTCTAGTTGTGACCTGTTTATATTAATTTCTTTAATTTTTTTTCTATTCTTAAGGTAGTGTACATTGCAAGGATATTGTCTGCATTTACATAATTACTTGCCGGTTTTAATGTACCAGTTGTGCTTGTACATAAAAAATGAGAGCTAACTTTAGCTAATTACGAAAAGACACTATGGGCCAATGGCCAGTGAAGTCTGTATCCACATACACCCCTGGCTGTTGGTTGGCACCCCCCAATTACAAAATCCTGTATAACTCCCTGATCCCAGCAATGGATTTAGCAAAGAGTTGCACTGATGATGAAATAGATGAGGCAACTTGTGGTGACTTTGCACATTGAGTTTGTACTTTAAAATACCTGCATTTGCTAAAGTAAAATAGATGTATTTGAATAACAAGTCATCATTGTTGTTATTGGTATTGCAGAATAGTCTCAGGACTCCTGACCTGACATGGGAACGTGTGAGATCACAGGTGGATCACATCATATGGCCTGATGGAAAGCGGATTATACTCATAGCTGAGGTTCATTCAGGATTAAGTACTGCAATATATAGTGATTGTGATAGCAACATTAATTTTTATTAATAACCTCTGGATAACTTTTAAATGTGCTTTGTTGCCGTGTTCTTTGTTGAAATGCAAATTTTTCACGATTAATTTTCTGAGGTCTAAGCATTTGCTGGTAATTCTTATATATGTTTCATCATCATTGCTAATGCTAGTATTTAAATTATTAACGACTGGTCAAATCAGAAATTGCATTTAATAGAAAAGCATTTTCCATACATACATCAATGCCTAAATATTACTATGACCTGTTTACCTAGTGAATCTGTAACATAAAATCAGTAACAAGTTTCATCTCTTTGGACAGGGTCGTTTGATCAATCTCAGCTGCTCAAGCATTCCTTCTTTTGTGGTGTCTATAACTTCTGCCACCCAGGCACTAGCCTCATTGAACTCTACAATGCCCCACCAGGAAGGTATAAGCAAGATGTCTACCTTCTTCCAAAGAAGATGGGTGGGTTCTTCTGCTTGATTTCATTTGTGGCTTTCTGATTTCCTGGCTTGATGTGGACTACCAAATATCAATGTTTTTTGGATAATATCTGATTGAAGTTGAATGTTGCATTGAAGATACTGCATGAGATACAATATTTAATATGACATTAATTTGTATATTACATTTATGCACAATATAACATTAACTTCATTTGGTTTTTCTTGATTCTAGATGAGTATGTGGCAAACCTTCACCTGCCAAGCTTTGATGCACACTTGACGGAACTCACCGATGAGCAAGCCAAGTATCTTGGTCTTAGCAAGAGTGGACCTTTCAAACCAAACTATTATAGGTATTAGGTCTCATGTCATTTGAATGTTAGTTTTGAAATGTTTAGTCATTAATTTATGTAAATAGGATGGGTAGTACTTCACATGAATCTATGGAAGTCTTAAATTAATTGGAATACTTGCATGACTTTTATCGTGGAAAGGTATTGAAGAACTGCAGTAGAGGGCTTCATCATTATCAAGATGCTGTGATTAAGAACAGCTGCTGCTAGTATCCTAACTGCTTCTCCATTCAACTTCTGGTTGGACCAAAATAGGATTTCCAAGTGGTTCTCAAAGATTACATTATAAGAATTTCATAGTGTCATATTATTTCTTTGATTATGGTGTAATTAATGGTTTGGCTTGTACTTTAATATATAGTGTGCGTGAACTATCATGGTGAACTGAGGGCCAGTTAAAAATTGATTGGCATGTGCTGTATAGTTCCTACATTGTTGCCTACTTTAATTATGATCCATTAATTTGACTTTGGAGATTTTAATTTGTGATTCAGTTAAATTACCTTGGCTTTCTTTGTTGTAATTATTGTTGCTTTCATTGGTCATTATAAAGGTTTTTATCCTAGGATTAATTGTCAATTGTCTTAGACATTTTTATTGTGCTGAAATTGTGCTTACCTTCACTAGCAGATACTCATACTTTTTTCGCTCACTTGTTTTTCGCTGCATTTGTCATGGTTTCTCTTTGCATTCACTTCGTCAGCATAGTCAGACCTTTGATATTTGCTTCCTCAAACGTTAGTTCATTCAGAAATTAATTCTTGTTACTCTGGATTTATTGTGATGATTAAAGTTTTATTATTATTATCATCATTATCAAATCCGAAACTATACTATTGTTACATTATACTGTTAATATTAGTAGCAGTAATGAAAACCACAGCATTAGTATTAACTAGTTGTCAAGCAATTCCTGTTACTCAAAGGCATTCAAGCTCTGAATTCGAGCATTTCTTAGGGCAGAGAATTACCCTAGACTTCATTTCAGCCTCATTGAGTAATAGTTTGGCTATTGTCTCAAGGTCACTCATCCATTGTAACTTCACTTAACCTGTTTGGCAACTCGTTCTTTCTGGTTTAATTTTTGAAAATGTGTTTGGATTTGATACCCTCATTTGGAGTTGATTTTGAGGGCGTTCGATCACGCACATACAATAGGATAAATGCTTTTAACAAACTGATAAATTGCTTTGGGTTGAGGTTCGGTTTTCAGAAATGTTTAGATTTTTAAGAAATCTATTCTTGAAATTATACGTGCATTGCCTCAGACCTGGCAAAGCAGCTTACTATTGTGAATTTATTGTATTGGTATGTCATCAAAACTGCTGGTAGATGCTGGTTACGTAGTTCTCAATACTCAACTTTGGTGATAAGGTGCATGGCTATTTGAGATGCTAGTCATCAATCTTCAGACATATCTCTTAACGTTGTGCGATTAGACGAGGATTATTTGAATTGATTACTTTCAAATATATTTTAGACTGTCGCCTCATGAGAAGCATCAACTCATTTTTAGAGAAGTCGAGTTTTGGCCCATTGCATGGAAACCAACCGCATGTACGAACTAAATATTACCAGCCAATCAAATTGGAAACCCCATAACTGCAAGTGGACCACTCGAATGTTTTTATGTCAGAGGTTAGGGTTAGCCACATTCTCATGTGGCTTGGTCTGGTTTGAGGTGACCATTCCCTATTCTCCATAAGCCTGGAGTGAAGAAGCTAAGACTCTATGGAACTCCAGGGGTGTTTCCAGTTTTTTTTTGGGGTGGGGGGTGGATGAGCAATATTTGCTCAACCTTTTGGAATAAACCAATGCCATGCCTTATGACATAAAAATGTTAAGCAAAGAATAGTTGAGGGTTGGATCATTTTATACATATCATTTAATGGTCTAAATCTTCAATACCATGAGAGAATTTACAATCTTCTTTCTTCAGTAAGCATTTGTTAGGATGATACCTATAGAAAAAGCAAATTTTTGTCTTTGTCCTGGACTTGGTTTTTATCTTATTTTGTTTTTTTTTTGTTTGACGATGCATGATGAAGTCCTTAAACTGTGTGGAACTCCAGTCACGAAGGGTCACCTCTCCATTCCTTACTAAAAATAAAATTTTAAATAATTTTAATCAATAAATTGCACCGTTTTTACAAAGCGGTATATTATAAATTTGCCAGTGAAGATGTTAATTTTGCTTTGCTAACAATAATTTTACATTATGCATGTAATGTCGAGAAAATAATTAATGCCTTCAAAACTTCCTTACTAGAAAACACATCTGGGCAGTTTTTAAGAACTGTCTGGATTCCACCAGGTGAGGATTTCAATATCTTAAGCTGATTAGCATCACAGAGTGTGCATATTTCAACCAAGGGCATCGATCCTGGAATATGAAAAGTGCAATTTCAAATAATATTTCCAATTTTTATTACTAACAAAGTTTCACAATATTTTTTCTCTATTTGCTATCAATAAGAAGTTTAAATAAATTAATACAAACAAAATTCATAGAATCCAAAAATTAACCTCCTTTATTCCACTTTTTTAAGTTGATGTCAATACCATCTTTAGCAATTATATCGACAAAGTTCTCCATCTTCAATAAGTGTTCCATGACTTTCACACAAATTATCTCTAAGAATGAAGGGTCAATGTTCAAAGAACCCCTCTTGGCCTCCCCTGGGGACCTTGGCTGGAAGTTAATCTCCATATCCTTCTCAACCAAGTTTTCTTGCTTAGACATCTTACAATGAGATTCTCTCACATCTTCACCAAGCCTTTTTTTTGAAGCATTTTGAATGGAATGGCATCGAGATTCTATGTACATGTTAATTGCTTTGAGCCTGTCCAACTTTGAATCTTCATAAAGTCTGAGTCCTATAAAGCATACCTGAAATGAGATCTCCATTTATTTGTAGATTTAGCTTGTACAACGTATGAAGGAATAATATAGTAATTATGATTAATATAGTGATGGAAGCTGACTTCCATGTTCATCAATATATTAATAGCAACACATAAAGTTCAAGCATTTGAATTGAGTGGGCTGGAATAAAGAATTAGAATAAACAAATGATGATTAATTACAATTAGCAAATGCAAAAAATTAAGTGATTAATACTATATTATTCAAATATTCTGGGCACTCACTCTCCTAGTTGAAGGTATCCTAAGGGTGTCTCTATCAACCTTGAAGCCACATACCTTACCCACTTCCTCTATGTAGTTCAGGTACTCCTCATACTTTCCAGCAACCTTTGGGCCATTATGTAACTTTCTTGAAATGAACTTGCTTGTGAAATCCCATGGGCAACAGGGTAGCACAAAATAATGGCACCTATCATTCTGATTCCTGCAAACATAAAAATATAATTAAAAGCAATATTAAAGTCATAAAACCAATTAACAATAACAAGAAAAACTTGATGAAAATCAAATAAAACTCAAATACTCATATGGTTGTTCATTTAAAATTCAATTAATCATGAAATGATTGATGCAACATGCCTGGCTGCCATAACTGATATCCATGGTGTCAGCTCGTCACTGTGATTACCAATCAACCAGTCAGCACCTGGAAATGGATTTTCTTCACATGGCAAGACTGTGAATTCCTGTAAATGCAAATTGAGGAACAAAATGGATAACACAAGGTCAATAACTAAAAATATTTTGTTACTATTTATACAAAGAGAATGAAACTCAAACCAATCAAAATGTTCACATCATATAATCAAGATGTTCACATATTTTCTGCTAAATGGGGCACATAACAATAAAAAAAAAACAGAAATGTGTCCAAAACCATTTTAAAGCAGAAACAATGCATTACATGCAAATAATTAAAATTAGAATATAAACAAATAATGAGACATCACAGAAAATCCTAGACAATGAGAAAAATAAAGAATTGGGTCAAGGGTTGTCAAAGTGAGGCTTGTACGTCATCTGAAGATTTTAGGGTGCTTAGGAATAGTTCTTAAGTTATGACACAAAAAAGTATGTTCAAAGATATTTTGGGTTGATTTCAGGCAGAGTGGAACTACCTGGAACACCAGGTAGCAGGTGAAGCTTATGGAAAGCCTAAGTCAAATGAGCTGACCAATAGGCATGCTTTCCTTTCATTTTAAAGAATTAGGTATTATAAATACTTATATATGCATGTTTTATAGAAACAACTTAAGTTCTGTTCTTGAACAGATTTAAATGCAAAGACATAAATTTGAGAAAGGATCTCTTGATTCGAAAATGAAAAATTGAGTTTTAATCAATAAGTCCACAAACAAAATTTAAGTAAGACATTCTGAATGAAACTCTACCCTCAGATCTGCTTTTGGTTTCAGAGACTCCCAAATCTTCCTCTTTCGAATATCAACTCCATAGCCACAATGCTTCAATTGAAACAAATTTTGTGAACGTAACTCTAAAGCTTTATCATCACTTGTAAAATTACCCCCTCAGCATTCAATAGATATACCAGCAGCCCATTGCCACATCCAAGATCAACAAAAACTTTGGACTTCTTTGTTACTCTTTCACTATTGGCTTCATCACATCTTTTTTCATCTAGGGATTTCCAAAGGACCTAAGAGCAAATGTCACAGTTTTAGAATGTTAAAGTCCACCTTAATTACCTAAGTTATTGATTACATCAACATATGTCTTGATATTTATAGCAGTAATAATAATTACTATTATACTGATAGTGCAGGTACTAACCAGCAAGTAAGCTGCAATGCCAATGTCTTCATAGACAAATTTCAGGGGATCTGTGCTTTCGGTCCACATCTGCATAAACAAATGTGATATTGTTATTCAAAAGTGATGATAGTTAAAGCAATGACATCAAGAACTTTGATGATGACAACTTGCTTCAATAAGGTGCCTGCTATATCTCTCTTTCAGCTCATTGTACTTCTCAATATAGCTTCCCATGTTCACTAGCCTCAATGATTTAATTCTGGTGTCTAAAAATTTTTCCTGGCTCCATGAAGCCACCTTCCTTAATAATGTATTTGATAGCCAGGAGATAGATGGAAAAATGGCTTTAATATCATCATAGATGACAGAGTTCCCCCCATTGTTGTCTACTAATGTAGAGCCCAATGAATTTGAATTGAAGCTTGATCTGTAATCTGCATGGCAATACAGCTCAATTCTGGAAATTAAAACATTAACAGAAATGTCTCTTAATTAATAATTGTTTCAGCACGTAGCACAAAAGCATCTCCAACAGATTGAACATACTTCTTGTTTGTAACATCCAAAGACAATTTATATGCATAGCAATCAAAGATGTTGCTGTCATAATCTCTGATGTCATCTTCACACAACGTTAGGAAATATGCAGATGGAGAGAAGGCATCTATAAAGTCATGAAATTTGACTTATTGGACAAATATTAAAAAATAATTTATTCTGAATATAACTAGCTTCTGCAACAACTAAGTGTCATGCTTCAATGAAGAAATTAATGCTTTAGTTGTCTATCATTAAACAGTCTCTAAGCCAATTTAATTTTAATGAATACATAAGTGAATACACAAAATCAAATTATGTAAAAACACTAACGCAAACTCTGTATCACCAATTCATATGACCCTTTGACTCTGGGATTCTTGCTAATTAAGCGTCTCAGTAAAATGTGATAATTTGTTTTTTCAGAACAGTCATTTCCAATTTCTAAAAGCTGAACAGCATCTCTGAGTTTCCTAATCATTAACTTTAACAAAGATTCGTTGTTCGCAAATTTAATATTAATTGCGTGGAATATGGCAGGTTCTAAAAAAAGTTTTTCTTTTATTTCGCTTAAAGACCAACTTATTTCAAAAATAACTTCTGAGCCGCACAATCTTCGATTAGCTACATGAGGCTTTTTGATCCAAATAGTTAAAGCCTTTTCAAAACTTTCAAGGTCTGCGCACTCTGAATCCACGGAGTAAATCAATTCCATTTCCATTTTAAATTGTTTAAGCTTAAATCACCCGTTTTTAAGTATTTAAGATTGATTTACGTGATAACCACTTAATATACGATCTCTAATCGCCACAACATCGCTTATTTATAAACATCATAAAATGAGTTTAAGGTAATTTTGCTTTAATTAATTTAATAAATTTTAATTGTAATAACATTAAATGCTTATTTACAATTTAGTTTAAACGCACAAAATATAATAATACATCAAATATAAAATTAGGTTAATTTACAATATTAATTTTTTAAATGCCAAAAATGCTAAATACTTATATTTAAAAAAAAATTGTTTTTCTTAAAATTTTAGTGTGCAGTAAGTTTTTTATAAGAGGGAAAATTGAAATGACATCCCGGTGATCGATGTGTGATATTATTTAATATAAGGTTTTATGATGGATCAGAGACAGAAAAAGGTAATTGTGAGCCACTAGTAAATACCCGATTGCAGTTAATAGTTAATTGCATGGCATGTAATATTTCACTGTTTTAATGAATTCGGTGGCATGTTTATTTTGTTTATGAATAGCAAGTTGATGGGATTATGGCCTGGCTTAAGGAAATACTCCGGGGAGACTTAGTTGTCGCACTTGATGTCAAAGATTCAATGCTTCCAGTTTTGCAACAACTTATGGAAAAGAATAAAAAGGCAAACACAGACGTGATGTTTATCACGAAGGATTTAGATAGAAACGCCCAATATTACGATCAAAAAGGTTTTTCCCATAAAATATTCGTGTGAATTGTTTTGTATTATCTTTTCAACAGAGCTTACATTTATTCAGCCAAAGAATTAGAAACAATTCTTAACAACTCTGGCTTTTTGATTGATACCTTATCACAAGATTCCAAGGAAAGCATTTCATGTCTGTCTGCTGTTGCCCATACTCTTAATGTCGAAGAACCAAGCAATGCAAGGTGAGAGTGATCATGGCATCTAAATGTATTTTTATTAAGGATGCTTACTTTATTATGTTTCCTAATTATACAGTAATTGTAAAAATCTATTGTGTTAATTAATGAATTGCATTTCATTCTATTGGAAATGGACTTGGCAGAAATAGTACTGCCACAAGTACTTCAAATTCTGTGACTCGTGAAAGCTAAATTTTTAGTCTCTAGTTCAATATTGTTGTTATTTTCATTTAGCTTTGCTCTTGCTATCACAGAGGCACATAATGAAAGGTTAAAAATTGAAAACTCCTTAGAAGAAGAGAAGAAGATAATGGAAAAACTAGGGGTCATGCTACAAAAGCAGCTGTCTCTAGTCACGACACTTGAAAAGTTGTTTTTCTATTACATTATATAGGCAGCATCTAATTTAATATAACTGAATAAACCTGAATATGAATTTAACATGTGGAAACACCAGCATCCACATTAACAACTATTCCCATTAGTTATAATTTTACCATTAGTCCAATTTTAATTAGTAACTTTTGAGTTATGTGATGCACATAAATATTTAGACTGTTGTCATTCTCATTCTCTTACATAAGCACTAATAAGTAATAAAGTATGGTAAATCACCTTCCTTGACTATGTGTTGTACTTCAACTCTAACAAACCTTTAGCCTTCACATTTCCCTTGAGGAGCAGAGCAAAGAAGATGATCAGGATGCCAAAGAGAAGTCCAAGAGGACATCTTTCCTCCAACACAAAACTAAAGAATACACCACCAACATAGGCAGACTCAAGGTTTTATAATTACACTAATATTAACAAGCTTAACAGATTTAATCTATTTTGTGACTAATTTTACGTATTTGCAATATTGACACAATTACAATATTACACAGAATGAGCTGATTGCAGCCGGCCTGGACCCTCAATTGAAACACACCCATTTAGCTAAGACTTCTGACGTTTGCCATTATTTTATTCTTTATTTTAGCTCATTCAATAGTTTGTTAAACTTTCCTAAAAGGTTTGTGCTGTTATTGATGATTATGTCCCACAGGATCTGAAAGCAACTAAGGAGGAACTTACAGAAAAGAAGAAACAGCTGTATGCCTATAAGTCCATAGCTCCAGTAAGTTATCAGCCATCTAGATCTAGTCAATGTTTATCTATTTTGCAAATTTGTGGTCCATTTAGCCATGTGACATTAGGCTTTTCTTTCAACATTTGAAAGAAGTGACAGAATTTTCACAAACTAGGATTCAAATTCCTACCAGAACATAACTTTCTACTGCAAACATTTTTTTCCATGTTCTAACTTAAGATTATTTAGCAATAATTCAGCTCAGCCATCTGAATAGTGATCTGATATACCTCCATTTTCAGAATACACACTTAGCAAAGATTGGCTTGGAAGAGGCAAGAAGGGAATTGGTTTGTCTCACACCATAATCCACTAAAAAGCAGGTTTAACTAATATGTGTATGAATTTCAGGAGTCTCTAGAAGCCAAGCTGACCAACATGATTGATTTTATGCATACCTGATGAACTCCCACACCTACATTTTTGTTTAAATGGTGCAGTTATGTTATTATACAAATAAAGATTCATTATCACAGACTTCTCAGCTTTTAAATTTATTTTAGGTGAAATCAACATCATTCTAAACTTAACCAAGTTATGGAATTTTCACTAATAACTTACAACTAATCTTAACTTAAAAACAATAAAAGAATTTTGTGCAAGACCAGGGATATGGACCCACATTTCAGAGTTCATTTTCAGAATGTCTAAACATAAGGCATTGCTACAGTCATTTGAGCTCCCACAGATTCACTTGTTTTGTTTATCCTCATTGTGTAGTTGCATGATTAACTGCTGTATTTCTTTTCTCTTGTCACGAATGGCATCATGTGTAAACCATTCAGCAGTGTTTGAGATAGGCATTATGAAGTCTTTTATGGGCTTCTGCAAATAAACAAAGCCTTTTATGATGACATAAGTCAAATATATTTTACTGTTTTCTGGTTGTTTTATATTTGTATATATTGTTAAAAATTGCATGTTATGCTCATCCCAGATCTAACTCTGCCCCCAAGTTAAAAAAAAAAATGAACCCTGAAAAAGCTTTCCACATATTTGAGGACAAACACCCCACAGTCTGTGGAATTGTTTTGTTGAGGGCAGTTAGGATTGAATCCGGGAAAGGTGTTCTCTGAGAATTCTCTTGCCCCCTCCACATCCTGCTTTTTGAGGTTCCATTCTTCCTGAAGGTATCTGCATATAGGAATAACCTGTGATTGCCCACATCTGACTTTCATGTTACCTAGCATAATGGCTGTGATTGTAGTAATATTGCAAATAAGCATAATATTATGTAATTATTGGCAACACCTAAAATACTAAAATCAACATGATCTTTGAGAATGAGGCTCACTCTCTTAATGTCTTTGTGACTGTTTGATGTCCAACCATGCCAAGAGAATCAAAGATGAGAATGCAAGGCCTGCCATAATTTGCAGATTAGCATATTTACCAGTAATCTAATTATCACCGAAGCAATATTGTGGGATAAAATAGCTCACTGTTTTAATCTTATAACAGGTTCTTGTTTCACATCTGAATTCTAAAAAAATACAAACTCATGAATGTATAAGCAATGTCAGCATCTTGAAAACTTGGCACCAATAAGAGCTTCAATTTTGCTTTAGTGTGCCTCTAAATCAATTAAAGAAGAGGTTTTAGTGCTCACTGATGCTTGGTAATGCTCGATGACAGGGCTTTTCAAGCCTGGGAAGCAGACCACTGCCAGGAACCAGTGAGAGCTAGAAAATAATATATTACCACAAGTAATCAATTTTGGATTCGGTGATATGTTGCTAGCACTTAGATTTTAGCATAAACATAAGCTTAGCACCACAAAAAAATTATTCCAGGGAGCATTTAACAAATATTACATAGTTAATAGAATTTGTTCACCAATGAAACGTTGTTATATAACCACCTTTCAATGATTGGAATAATAATGAAATCTTTGCCAAAGAGATCAACATGCCGAGTCCATGTTTTAACCCTCGAATGTCTCACCTGTTGAGGCCTGCCATAAATAACAATTTGTTTCTAGATAGGATATGCCATTGCAAAATTATTTTAAGATTTTATACACATTTTATAAAATAATCAATAGTAATAATCTTTTATAACAATGTTTTTATGGAAGCCTAATGGTCAAACTAAAGTCATTTACTTTTAAGAATTTATGAACAAGCAAATCTCGCTAAACACCAGACATAGGTGTGCATGGTTACATCGGTTATTAATCATTAATCACAGGCCATCGGAACAAGTGTTCATTTGATTACTAATTTCTTAAGGAAACAAATTTGCAAACACACGTTTGAGAGGAACCAGCTGCAGCATCCTGAGTCCTGTCTTCGGCAACCATTTTTCCGTAAAAGAACGAACTGAATAGATGGACACTGTTCCTGGTGGTTTCATCCAAGTGTTCCTCCAAAAAGTATCTAAAATATATATATATATATATATATATCATCATATATAGAACTTTTAATTCTATTAATTTTTTAATTCATTCGTTTCACAAATTACGCAACACTGCGGTTTAATGTTGTATCTTTGAATATTTGTGTGGTTGTTTCAATTTTTGAGCTTTTTTGGACTCAGCCTTAAACTAATTAAAAAATTAAACTAATAATATTCCCCCTTTACTTAGATCAATCGCTAAGCATACGAAGAAAAACAAAATAAACTTATTCAACCCAAAAGGAACCCAAAAGGAGTCTTGAAGGAAATTTAACCCACTAATTTAGAAAGCTTTTGTGTTATGCTTTAGTTCCAAGTATATATGAATTTGTAACACCTTTAAGATGTAACAAATTTAAATTATCAAAAGTATGCAAACAATGCAGAGAAACCATAAATTGATGGACAATGTAAAATTTTACTTTAGGTAAAAGTCTATGATGTTGTCATTCAGTAACTCTCCCTCATTGAGACAGTAGTAGTCCTCAGTAGTAATAGTCATTCTTCCTGGACCTGGAGCTGGAGGATAGGTAAAGAGGCTGCCATAAAAAAAATATAGGTTAGTTAATTGCCCAAGCAACATCACTTACCCTTAATATATTGATTACAATTATTATTCTATTATTTATAACAAAATAATTTTCACCTGACAATGGGACCTTTTTTCCTAGGTTCTTGGGTTCTTTCGCCGGTTGATATTCCAGAAAGTTTTTTCGCAAGAACAATTATTTGGGCCTTTGGGATTGATGCACCAGTTCTGATTGTATTATTTGGCACATTGATGTTGAAGATGTTGTTTGTTATGTTGATGTTGTTACTGCCAACAATGTTTATAGGATGATTGCCCCCAACAATAACAAATGAAGGGAGTTGCTGTGCTGTATGCTGCATTCCCTGTGCAGATGTGGCAGCGGTAATGGTCGATGCAGGGGACGATAGAGATTGACTTACTGAAGACATGACTTGAGTGGGAGTGCTACATGTTTGGTTAAGAACACTTCCAGTATGGGGAGGAATATTCTTTGTAAGGGTGGTAACGTTGAGCACAGATCCAATTAGCTCAGAGGTCTCACTTCCACTAAGAGTAGATATATCAAGAGAACTCCCGAACTTCTCTGACAAGTGCTTGGCAATGATCTCCAGGCTCTTCATCACTGTTGAATGGCCAAGGTTATCCCTCTCAACACTGTTTTTCTTGCTTGGAATTAGGAGAATATGACATTTGCCAAGGTCTAAAATTAGACAAGAAATTTGTTATAATAATAATAAGAACAACTACAATAATAAATAATAATAGCAACATCAACAATAATAATACGTATATTTACACTGTGCCACAAGCAACAGGGTTTAGACCACTTACATGGTGCCATCTCCCAGAGGCACTTTGTGGGGGTGCAAGCTATATTATGAACATGGCTAATCATCAAGCATCTTTAAGATGATTTAAAATTAGCTTAGACCAGTGATTTTAGCATGAGCAAATTAGTTTCATTTTGGTATAACAATTATTAACAATTATAAGATCAAACAAATTTAATGTAATGTAATTATTAACATTTTTATGTATATTTAACAAAAGTTTTTCAACATCACTTGCCTGGGCTAAATGGATCAAATATGGAGGTATCAAATGAAAAATGTGTTCCCACAAGCCTTTGAACCTTTTCAGTGACTTTTAAGAAAAAAACTGGGCCACACAGTCCATGGTGGATGGACATTTTAGTGACCTCTCTCAGGGGTATATCAACTGAAACAATAAATCATCCATTCAGAAACATAAATTATCCTAACAAGGCCATTTTACAAATTATGATAATTAGTAAAATTAGGTCAGAAATGGCATTCCAATCTTGCTTATTTACAATTCATAAAATAAGAAAAATTGAATCTGAATTTGTAAAACTTAAGTATTTTGATCTATTTGAAAATATAGTGACATAACACAATTTAATTAGAAATATATTATAATAAAGAAAAATATATCACTTACAGTGGAAAAAAGGAAATCATAAAATTATGTTTGCGGAAGATATACAATTTTTTGACAACACAAAGGTATATGATTCAACAAATCAACTAAAAAAATCTATTAAATCTATTTTGCTTGAAGGACTCGGGCATTTAAATTAACGAAGATTTTGACAATGAGAGAAGATATTAAAAACTCTTGTCTGTTTTGCCAGAATTAGGCAAATATTAGGTTAAATTAAATTTAAAAACATCAAGGCACTTATTTTGATCACATTAGAAATGTATGTAAATGTTTAGAAATATACATTCTTTCTGATTATTGCAAAGGTTTACACAATAAAAATGTCCAAATACATTACTTACAATGACTAGTGCAGTTAAGGTTGGTTAGCCTGATAAACTCCAGAGCCAAGTGGCACATTCTGAGTACACCACCCCTTCCCCTTCCAAAGAAGGCCTGCCTAAGGGGACAATGAAGTAGGAATTCAGAGTTATTAATGTCACATATACCGGTGGTAGAGAGCGGCTGTGAGGGCTGGGCCTGCACGTGTAAGGGTTAAATTTATTAATAAATGGATTGCCAACCATTCGGTGAAATTTGTTTAATAAAAATCTCAAATATATTTCTCAGTTGCAAAAGTGATTGCAGTAATTGTTCATCAAACCTGGAGTGTCTTATTTGGTTGGATTGGAACTT
The DNA here is from genome assembly GCA_011800805.1 of Hirudo medicinalis. Taxonomy (NCBI): domain Eukaryota; kingdom Metazoa; phylum Annelida; class Clitellata; order Hirudinida; family Hirudinidae; genus Hirudo; species Hirudo medicinalis. The sequence goes on from MPNW01000004.1 coordinate 71,735, forward strand.
CATCTTCATCATCAGAAGATAAAATATGAACAACATCTAGAAAAATTGTAATACCAGTTAGGCAATCTCTCAAATTAACAATATCTGAATGCAGAAGATTTGTAAACACCTGATGCAATGGACTAAGTAACAATGCAACAGGCAAATAATAACAATAATTACAAGATTTAAAAATCCTAATTCTGAAATTCAAACTTATGAACTGTATCACATAGGTAGATTTCAACAATGCTCATCCATTAAATATTCAATTGTGATGTCTGTTAACTGCTAATTTCTCCTCTACATTATAATTTAAGTCATCTTACAAACTGTCATTTTATCCACCACCCAATATTAATTTTAGTTTATTATTTCTTGCTTCACATCTGCATAATCTTTTAACAATGTCGCTCACCTTCAAGTGGCCTCATGTGAGTGTTTGGTACGACGAGAGCCGTGGCTTTGGGGCAATTTTGTCGACAAATATTGGCCAAGGCCTTGAATTGATTGGGTGTAATGAAGATAGGGTTCTTCCCTTGCAATATAGGCATTGGTGAAGAAACTGATTTCAAAGTGCTCGATTTGGCAGAAGGGGCGACAGTGCAAATGGAAACAACCGGACTTGCTTGAGTTGGAGACAAGGTAGGCTGAGTCTTCACTCTTAAAGAAGCTTTAGATTTGTTGGCAAGGAGACCGCTCAGGGCATTGTTAACCGAGGACCACTGAAAATTAAATAAATACATAAGATCGACGAATTTAAATTTTCATCACTTGATCGTTGTGCCCTAATCTTAAAAATGTCACTTATATGTCTGCACAATGCAAAGTTAATTTAGTAAAAATCTATGCCCCACATAAATCTTTATAAAAAAAAACTAGATAAGTGAGTTTTGAAAGAATTTACATGTCTGACTAAATAAATATTTGTCTGCATCTAGCAAGCAAGGCAATAAAAACTTAAATCAATTTAGTTTATAATTAATCCAAATCCTTTACATCCTTTCTAAACATAGACCAAAAAACCCAAGAAAGGCAATCCTAATAAGCAATCAACAGACATTATGATTCACAACCATGGTGGATAAAGTTGGTTGCATAATGTGTTTGTCAACCATCTGAGATGTTGAACACAAGTCAGTTGCATCAACAAGTTTGACTTCCACATTGCCAGATGTTTTGGTTTTGACAACCATTGCTTCATCAGATGATGAAGCCTGGAGACCAGATGTTGTTCCACTACAATGTAGACCATGATCCATTCTTTCCTGAGAGTCATCATTAGGAGGTTCCTAGGAAATTTAATGCCCATGTAAGTTGATGAAACCACACATTCTTTCATTTATTATTTGATTTTGCAAATAAGTTCTTACAAGGTATGATTACAAATGCTTTGTTACCTTCAGCATGAGCATTTTAGGAAAAGGTGGTCCAGAAGACAACAGTGGAGTAGCCATCCCATTTGAATTGAAATGAAAAAGTGGGGCACCAATAATTTTGCCAGTTTGGGGATGGATTTTTTCTTGAAGTTCTGGAATATGTTCATCCCTTGACTGTGGTGTCTTTAACCCAGGTTGCATGTTCAAAGTTTTTTGATAAGTTATTTCAAGTTGTTGTTCGATGCCAGATTGTGGCATATTCACATCTGCTTCTTGCATCACATTTTGATGCAATATATTGACTTGTTCTTGAGACTGGTGTGAAAGTTTTGGTGTTTCAGAGCTTTGTTTCATGCTTTCTTGAAAAAGTGACACTGCTTCAAAATGCTCTTTCCTAATGTTTACTAGTGAGTCTGGATTGTGCAAGTGACTATGGTCACTGATTTGTTGCTTGAGCACCTCTTGGTCATTTTGCAATGCATGTGATTGGTGTGCTGGGATTGGTAGTTGTTTCATCAAGACATTTGTTTCAGAATAAGATGATGTCATCTCTGACTTCACTTGTACTTGTTGATTATTGCTTGGCTGATAATTATTGAACTGGCATGGAAAAACATCACTTCCTTGTTGGGATGATTTAGTTACTTGTGGCAATATCTCAAGATTAGTCAAGGACATTGGCATGCAGATCATATCATCCACATTTTCAAGTTGCTGTTGTTCTGGCCCCTCAGCCAATGGATCATGGAAGTGTTGAGATATCATAGAATTTTGGAAAGAATTCTCCAGTAATTGGTTGACAACTTGGAAAGGTTGTTGCTCTTCAACTTTTTCAGATTGAATTGTGCTACTTTCAGGAATTTGTTGAAATGAATGATCACATTTTGAAGAAATATCACTTTTGTCCTGCTTTTTAAGATGTTCTACATCATGTGAGAGTAAGCCACTTTGTAGAAACAAAGTATCATTAGGATGTTCATAGATATAAACCTGTTGAGAACATGTATTTGGATGCCTGGCTCCATCTAAACTTGAGAAGGTGTTGCTCTGACTTACAGCAACTCCATCTTGAATTTCATTGTGTGCTAATGCATCAATGTCCATCTCAATGTGCTCATTATTTTGTTGAATTAACTCATTTTTTTTAGGTATTGGAACTTGAAATGCATCAAAATGATGGCAAGGCTTCTTAATATCGTGCTCATCTACCAAGACTTTCAATGCCTCGTTGCACTGGTTTTGTTGAACAATATTACAAACTGTTGAAGGTGTGATGTCTTCTGATTCTTCAGCCCTGTTGGAGAATACGCACTGAGAAAGAGTTTTATTTCTTTGCACATTGCCATTGTGATTTGTAATATTTACATCTTGCAAAACTATTTGTTGGCTTTGTTTATCCAAATTGACTTGCAACACATCCAACTTTATGGGACAATGTTGACTCATTTCACACTGAATCTCTGTGACATCAAAATGCTCATCTTGCTGGACTTCGGAACGATGTATTTGTGAAGCATTTGATGGGATCCTGAGCAAAGAACTGTGCTCTGAGACAAGTAACTCGTGTGTCATCTCTTCTTGTGGTTGTAATGACCCTTCAAATGAATATTCCTGTTTCTTTTTTTCTACAGTAGGAGAGTGTGTCTTATCAGATTCAAGTTGCTGTGACTCTGATGAAATTGATGTGGACATCTTTATATGAGGGTCATGGAGAGTTACAAGTTTGGGTGATTCAATATGATCAGAAGGGATGTATGATTTATCTGTGAAAATCTTCCAGGAGTCTCTTTCAACATCACAATGTGGTGTAATAGTATCATTCTGTGGCACTTGATCCATTGAAATGTGTCTACCTTCAGAAATATTTGCATCAAGCTGAATATCTTCTTGTGTTACCATAGAATTATCTATGCCTAAGAAATTAAAATTAAAGCTATAAATTGTGGTTAATATTGAACAAAGTAAAATATTTTACAGATGAAATAAATGTTTTAGAAGGTGAAACGTTAAATCAGGTTTATTCATTAAATTGAATTATGCATCCTTTACTGTGACAAAGCTGTCATAAAATGCTCATTTAATTAAATAAACTTTGACTGCAAAGAAAAACATTGGCATTATCAATAATGGCAACAGCCATCAAACTAACCCTTTTTACAAAAAACTCCACTTATCTGCCTTCCATCTTCAAGGTGTATTAGATACTTGAATCCTTCCATCAGTTCAAAGCAAGTGGGTTCCCTCGCTGAGCAACTTGTAGCTAGAAAGTTAAATCACACCTGGTAAGTTTGTATTCACTTTTTCAAGGAAGATGATGCTAGCAACAAATTAAGAAGGTTCATCATCCTTATTAATTTCTATTTAATTAGTAATAATTTGTTTTTTTAATGCAATTCCACAATGGAAACCATCAAAGCAAAGTTTTATGGTAATTTAATTAACAATTTGAAAAGATACGGCTTGGAATAAGGATTCCTAACAAATAAGAGACATGCTTACAAAACATGTGCTAAAACCTACTTCTATAAGGTAAAATTCGTGCCAGATCACCAGAGCTAAATTTCTTAGTTTTAATTTTCATGCTGTGATGTCCCTCAGTACCTAAAGGTATATCCTGCAAAAATTAATATTTTAGGTTAGCTGACTTTGTACTAAAGAAATTGGTTAAGCATTTTATTTGAATTTAACATATCTGAACAAATTTTACTATGTTAAGCCCATCATAGCACCGGAAGCTTTAGAGGCTATGTAGTGTGTGGAACGAATGTTAATTCCATTAAGTTTGTATCAGTCGACCATCGGTGTGCAATTCTGTTGTTAAGCGTTTTCTATGACGAAATATGGAACGTGACTTATGATCAACAAAACATCAATTAACCATTTTGTAAATCTGACCGCAATCCCTCGATATGAATATTGGCTCGCAAACGTGCTGAGTTAAACTGTTTTTATTGAATTACGGCTAGAAAAAGACCATGACATTTTATCGTGCGTGCAAAACGGAAAAATAACTTTATGACTCAATCAAGCTGTATTAGCCCTGAAAACACATATAACAAACATTGAAAGGACATCAACAATTGCATCGCGCCGTCTTCCCATGTTTGCAATCACTGATATCACAAAAGTTACGATTTACGTTATGCTAATATTACCTTTGTAATGTTATGTCCTGCACTCTAACTTATTTAAAATATCAATCATAAATCACAAAATTTAAGATTATTGAGGCGTATTGTAACCCTAACCCTTCCAAAAGGATTCCAAAATAATCTGTTCGAAAACGATCTTAAATCATTTTAAATAAAAATTTGTTGAAAATTTATAGATATATTGTAGGTACAGATATGTTACATTTTAAAACATTTGCAATGATAAAAAACAAGAAGCACACTAAAAGCAACAAAAAAAGCCCGATTACAATTGAACATTTTAAATGCAAATTACTTAACTATCATTGCATTCCATTTTATAACTTTAAATATTTTTTTTTAGCATTTTCTTTAGAATTCAGTAAGGCCAAATTAATAATGTTAAGGGGAACACCAAATAAACTGATAAAGTTACGCCCGTGCGCCGAAACCCCTAGGCTCTCATGAGAAGGCGGTAGGGCGTCCCAGTCCAGTTCCAGACATAAAGCCACGAGCGACAGAAATAATAACGATGACATAATATTCGACCCTTTTACTTCTTTTCTTTGTTATTGGGGCTGATTTTTTTAGTCATATCTACTATGGCTTATTAAAACTTTATTTTTTAATTAGTTTGAAGAACGACATGATTTTAAAATTAAAAAAACGCAGCCTGGAAGTTTCCATGAATTCAACGATCGACAAAAGTTGGCAGTTATGTGGTATGGGACTGCTGGCTTTGCATATCACTGAGCAAATACAAAAGAGTGCAAAAATTGTTTTCACGAGATAACAGTTCATTTTTAAAATTAAACTATTGCGAGAAGTCTTTCGACAAATATGTTTCCTTTAAAGAGTGATGGCATGCGAGGTTTAGCGGTCTTTATTTCCGACATAAGAAATTGTAAGTCTAATGATTTATTATTTTATTTTATTTTATTTTATTCTGTAGTTCCACATTTACGGGACTGCGAATAAATTCCACATTATGTAGTCCGCCAAAAGGGTTCATGAATTTGTGATGTAAAGGAGTGGGGGTACAAAATAAAACAACTATGTCAATTAACTTAACTTATAATAATAATAATAGTCTTTCAAAATAATCATAGGTAAAAGTAAAGAAGCAGAAATTAAAAGAATTAACAAGGAGCTCGCGAACATTCGATCAAAATTTAAAGGTATTGATCAGTAACATCTTTCCTGATTTCATGGTCTTGAAGTTTCGTTGAAGCTATAATCAAGCTCTGAGTCGCCGTCATTACCTCCTAATTTATTTCATAAAGTAAATGAATGCGCTTTCATTGAACCAATAAGCATGCTGTTATTAAGAGATCGTTCATCAACATTGTGTATGACTATCACCAATTACTAAATTACTGAAGATTTGGTCTTTCTGAAATGAAGTATCTAGTGACAGATCACATGACAGTATGTTTACCAATGTGCTTATCTAAATTCATGAAACCTAAATTACAGGTGATAAAACCTTTGATGGCTACCAGAAAAAGAAGTATATCTGCAAACTACTTTTCATTTTCCTTCTTGGGCACGACATAGATTTTGGGCATATGGAGGCTGTCAATCTACTCACTTCCAACAAGTACTCTGAGAAGCAGATTGTTAGCTTTTAAAATGATGGTGGTGGTTGTGATGTATAATTATTAATTAAGCCAAATGATGTAACCAAATCAAGTTACTTTTTAAATGCAAGCAACCTCAATATGCAATTATTGGATAATGGTCACCTCAACATGATCTTACTTAATAAACAGTTCCATACATGTTCTCACAATAACAAAGATCTTTTGTCTTTCAGGGTTACCTATTCATTTCTGTGCTAATGTCATACACCAGTGACCTGATGAGATTGGTAATTCAGTCAATTAAGAATGATCTTTTTAGCACAAACTCTATGCATGTTGCTCTAGCTCTTCAGTGCCTCTCAAACATTGCTTCAAAGGAAATGGCTGAGGAATTTCATCATGATGTTGTCCACAAATTGTGCTCTTCGTAAGTTTGGAAAGGTTTCCTTTGTTGCTTGAAAATCTTGAATGTATGAGAATGCTTTCCACTATTTTCAAAACTGATTTGTTTCCATTTGGTTTCCATATTTGCTTGCATGTGAAACATTGCTGTTACAATTATTTTATTAATTTGACTTATATTATAAAAGATTAATACCTAGATTTATCTCTAATTGGTATATATTACTTCTTCATAACTTTCAGAGATTCTATTGAAGCAGTAAAGCAGTGCTCCAGTCTGTGTTTGCTTAGGTCAGATTTTTTTGTATGTGAAGATCAGTCAACTATTATTTTAAAATTTTTGAAATTTCAAATATTTCCTAATGAAAAGATTGCATCATGAATGATTGATCTTACATTAATAGTTTCATTGACCATTCAAAATTTGCTTTATTTTCTGATTAGCTACTTATGCAAATAGATTCCTAAGAAATAGTCCAGAAGTAATTACACTAAGGTCATGGGCCCCGAGACTTATTCAACTTCTGAATGATAAAGACATGGTTAGAATAAGATATTCATACCAATTTACTCATTTATCCTGTGTAATTGCTCATTTATTTTTTATAACAATAAAATAATGATATTGCAAACATAAAAAGCACCAACAATACATTGTTTCTTGAAAAATGTTTAGTTTTTACATTTTTTTCTTTAACGTTACTGCCATCTCTATAAATGTGATCAGTTTTTTTTTATAATTATCATTATCCCTTGACAGGGTGTGGTCACCTCAGCCTCAAGTTTAATCCAAGCTCTGGTGCAAAAAAGTCCATCTGAATATAGGAGCTGCATACCCATAGTTGTTGCCAGATTGGGAAGGGTGAAATTAGTGATCATTAGTGATCAAGTTATGAGGGCAATAGGAGATCTTAGTATTAAATCACTATGTAGATCATCATTTGATCATTATTCTGTCGCTATTGCTATTGATAATAATCCAAACCAGTGTAGACAAATCCTCTCAGTAAAAACCTAGAACAGTTAAAGCAACCAAATACAGCCACAAGCAAGAATATATTTCTATTAGTATTTTAATTTATGTGCAACCTATTCTTAGACTTAGGGCACTCAATTTCTATAGCACGAAGGTGCTGGTGGCAATCCGATAACGCAATAGAATAGAGAACTTTATTATTTAGTTTATTAATTTATTTATTTTATGAACCCTGTATTTATTTTCAACGACTGACTTCCTTGGGAAATCTTGCAGAAAGCTCACAAAATAAGCATGAATCTATATCGAATGGAATTTCTGTTAAACAAATTCACATGTAGCTGCATATATGCTGTCATATCATTAAGAAATTTAGGGAGTCTTTGGAAGGAAAGGTTCAGGGCCGCCGACAGAAATTTCGGGCCCCTATGCATATTTTACGAAAAAAGCCATACAAATAATAATATAAGCTCATGTTTGATATCGATGCTGTCGTGAAAAAATTGATGCACAATAGGCCAATTACAATAGTAGAGACTATAGTAACTAAAATATTTCTGAACTTCCTGTACCTTACCAGTAAGTAAGTTTTCGTAAGTCTTTATCATTGCAGTATGAAAGTGATGTTATTGCATAGGCATAGATCATAAACTTTACTGTTTGTAGTATTTTAAGGCCTGGGCAGGGCCTGAAAACATTGCCGGTCCCCTGTCTCCCTCCCGTCCCTTTGAATGTCAGGTTTCGTAAAAACTAATGCAGGATTTCGATCGCTAATCATAAAATTTCTGCTTAGTATGTATAGCATATAGCATATGAATCTAGATACTGTCGCCAATAAGCTAAAGTTTATTTTTACAAGGTATCTTAGAGTTCTGGGTTTTTCAAGGTGGCTTTGGATACTTGCATCTATTTGATCTTTATCATTATACTAGCTTTTTTTTTTTTAAACCGGCTTCGCCGAATACAAATTCAGCCAGCTACTTGCCCTCAAAAAACTGGGTTATTAGGATGGTGCTCCCTCAACGGGACTCGAACCCGTGCTGCCATCGCGAGTCTAGAAGAGTAGGCCGTGCGGCAGTACCTCTCCTTGCTTATTAATTGTTTAATAACGTCCATTACATAACTGGATGATCAAGACGGTGATCCCGCAACGAGTTCGTGCTGCCATCTTGAGATGCCAAGTCCTAACTATTAGGCCATGCGTGAGCGCAATGCTCCTTGCTTTCAGAAGCTCTCGAGTTTAAATATTCAGAGAGCTTCAGTTGGTCAATCCGCAGATTACCAAATCGATTACGTAGATTTGGCAACTTTGACCTTGAGGTCGTTAGGTACTTCATCTTGGTCAAATTACGGTGTTGAATGTTATCTGTTGTCGTAAAAGATCCACTTTTGTTAAGCCGCTTGTGTCGCATGTGGCCGAGTTTTAATTTTAAAAAATAGACTAAATTACCTACTCGACACCTTTATTTAAAAGTCTACACTGTTAAAAGTGCAATTTTTCAAAGAAGTTATACGCGAAGAGCAGGAAACAAGTCTCAAATGATGTGTAACATAAATCACTTAAAATCCTGCATTGAGTTCTACATAGCCAATATTATTTTTATTGACCTTATTTGGTCCTCATTTTTATAATTGTTAACAACACTTCAGATAGTTTCCTCTCCATCGGAAGATCTTCAGGATTACACTTACTATTTCATCCCTGCCCCATGGCTTACTATCAAACTATTGAAGCTGCTCCAAAGCTTCATTCCATCCGGTGAGTGTAACTATAATTCAGCAATGGACAGCTTACCCCTGTCTGTTTGTCCCTTGATATTCTTCCAAATCTGTATAATTCGTAAATATTAATTCACAATTCTAGTAAATTAGGAAATAATAATAATAAATTTATAATGCGCCATTTGCATAGCGTCAGAGGCGCCTTGCGTCTTCATTAGCTTCATGTTGGTGTCCTGAAGAGGTGGGTTTTCAGGTGACTTTTGAAGAGCTCCAGGGATGGTTGATCTCTTACTTGGGGAGGTAAGGCATTCCAGACAGCAGGAGAGGCATGCGAGAAGCCTCTGTTGATGAGGGATGATTTGTGAACTGGTTGGTGTAGTTGAATGGTGGAAGATGAGCGAAGACCAGATGTATGACGGCGGAAAGAAGGTGTTGGAGATAGGGTGGATTGGATGTCGCGAGAGTTCGATATGTCATGAGGACGATTTTGAAGATGATGCGATTATGGATCGGTAGCCAGTGCAATTTCTTCAGGCAGTCAGTGCTATTGACGGTTGGGTTAAGAAGGACAAGTTTGGCGAGTTTGTTTTGGACGCAAAAGCTTATGACATCAATATTTATTAAAATATTTATAAGTTGATAAATTACTGATCACGGAAAATTCACTCTAAAAATTCATAAGAGAGAAAATAAATTGTTATGTACAGACGATGGCCCCTTAGAATAAGGTTTAAAAAAAAGTAGTCTCGAAGTAGTTCCATATATATTCTTCAGATGAGAAGAAATCATTAGACGATCTGAGAAACAGGCATGACTTGAGGGTCTGGTAAGGTAACTCTCTGTGCAGCATAGCATAAGTTGCACGTCAGTCGATAAGCTATATTAAATTCCAACCTGCATAGTCCAGGGAGGGGCAGGGAGGAGTCCTAAAAATTTTCCAGCAGTAAATTTCCTAAGCGATGAATTTTCCATAAGAAGAATGTTGCGATGAATTTTCCGGATACCCTAAATAATACCGGATTACAAGCGTCTTTCCTTTCCTTAGGTGTCCTTAGTGTGAAATTAATTGTATTAATTGTTTGCTGCTAATCCAGTATTACACTTTACTGTTGTAATATTTATGTAGATAAACTAAAATTTGATGGGGTGTTTGTTATCTGTTATAAAAATAAAGTAGTGCTAAAGTTGTGTTGATGTTGTGTTTGAACCATCATGCAGACATTCCCCTGAAGATGAAGCTTTCTGAAGTACTGGAAAAGATCCTCAATAAGTCACAGGAAGCCCTCAAGTCAAGGAAGGTCCAGCATTCAAATATCAAGAATGCCATTCTTTTTGAAGCCATCAACCTCATCATCCACCTTGATCATGATCCAGCCCTCATGGTAAGGTCTTGTGCCATCCTTGGAAACTTTCTCATTCATCGGGAGACCAATCTCAGGCAAGCATGGCCATTAGTGTGTTTGACTGAATAGAATGGTTCTGAATCCTAAATAGCTTGCTCTTGACAGTTTTCTTCTAACATTAGTAAATTGTTCTTGAAAGCTGACTCATGCTTAAAGGTACCTAGCTCTAGAAACACTGTGTTTGCTTGCTTCTTCTGAATACTGCCACCATGTTGTGAAAAAGCATCAACATACAGTTGTAGCAGCTCTGAAGGTTGGGTCTAAAAGTATTGCTTTAAGATCCAATTTTATTAATATTTGATTCCATTGTTAACATTAATGGAGATATTTTGGAATAGTTTTCATATTTATTTTTTTGAGAAAGGTTGGAGGTATTGAACCATCTCTGATGCATTTTGTCAATGCCCACAGAATGAAAAAGACATTAGCGTAAGACAAAAGGCAGTGGATATGCTCTATGCTATGTGCAATAAGACTAATGTGGCACAGATTGTCTTTGAGATGCTCACATACCTTGAAGTTGCAGATTATTCAATGAGGGAGGAGATGGTGAGAAATTATGGCTTTAATTACAATGAACATGATTACTAAAAAGATAATGAGAGTAGCCTCTAACAATTTGTAGTAATTTTATTTTTTGGTGAATTTGCACACTTTGTGAATTGGTGTTGTACAAATGATGATGATGATGATGATGATGATGATGACGATGATGGTGATGATGATGGTGATGATGATGGTGATGGTGATGGTGATGGTGACGGTGATGGTGATGATGATGGTGATGATGATGATTATTATTATTATTATTATCGTTGTTGTTGTCGTCGTCGTCGTTGTCGTTGTTGTTGTTGTTATCGTGTAATGAGTGGATGCAACGTCGATC
>MPNW01000004.1:85069-135101 GCA_011800805.1 Hirudo medicinalis
GTGACGATGATGGTGATGATGATGATGATGGTGACGGTGATGGTGATGGTGATGGTGATGATGATGGTGACGGTGATGGTGATGATGATGATGATGGTGATGATGATGGTGATGGTGATGGTGATGATGATGGTGACGGTGACGGTGACGGTGACGGTGACGACGACGACAAATAATGATGATAAGTTTCAAATTCTGCAATAATCACTACTAGGTGCTGAAAGTAGCTATATTATCAGAAAAGTATGCCCTGGATTATACCTGGTATGTTGACACCATTCTTCATCTCATCAAGGTAGCAGGTGATTATGTCAGCGAGGAGGTGGGTTGGAGTAATGATAACAATTTGTTTATTTTTATTACTGGGATTGGAATATTATAATTATTGATTTACAACTGAGTGGTGTCTCAAGGAGTCTTATCAACTTGGAAAAACATGTTTTTAACTTTATTTGTTGCTGCTTGAAACATTGTATAGTTAGATAAGTAGCTATATTTGTAGCTGTATGAGATCATATGTGAAATTGAATCACAGAGCATAAGCATAAATAAGCCAAGATCATCAACAGAATGATCCAGATTTATATGGAGATAATTTTTTTGTCTATTTTTCAGTGCATATAGGCTCTTTTTTTTCTTTTTCAAATGTGTAGTCACTGTTCTGGCAAAAAGGTTTTTAATAACACAACATTTAGAAGTTGCTCACTGAACTAAAAGTTACAAAATATTGGCCTTTTCATTCAGTACAATGAAATGACTCACAGTTCCTTTTTCAAATATTGTTGTACTGAAGTTGTTGTACATCTTTTGAGCTACCTTACTTAAATAACTTTTTTTTGTGTCATGTGACATTGTACATCTAGAGGATTTTTCAGTTCTGTTTGGGTAGATGGCTAAAGTAAAGTGATTATCATAAAGTGATGATTGGAGTGCCAGAAGATTAAAGTGTCCATTTGGAGAGAAAACAGGAGATGAAATAATTTAATGAACTTGTCTGAGTACTGGAAACAATGAATCAATTATTTTTTAACAGCATTTACAGTGGTTGGCAGAACTATGCAAGCACTATTTTTTACAATATCTTTTGACTGGATTATTTTTTCAAATCCAAATTTGAACCCGAGGCCACAATCACAAATTAACAACCGGCAAATTCCGTTGCGAGACCTCAAAACACTTCTTTTGCAACCGCATAGTAAAACCATGGAACTCTTTACCGGCTGATATTGTTAACTCCTCAACNGCAACTGCACTGGTTACCTATACACCTTCGCATCATCTTCAAAATCTCCTTAATCACTTATCATACTCTAGCCACATCCAACCCTCCCTATCTCAACCAACTCATTCACCGCCGCCATATTCCCAACCACCTTCGTTCATCCTCCGCAATTTATCTTCACCAACCAGTCCACAGATCATCCATCGTCAATCGAGGCTTCACCTATGCCTCGCCTGCCGTCTGGAACGACCTTCCCCCCATCTGCAGGTCTCAACCGACGCTCGAACTCTTCAAGCGCCAGTTAAAGACTCACCTCTTCAAAATAGCGTTGGACGGAGAACTGAGGCGCCTCTGACGCTCTGCATACAGCGCCATAAAAATGAACTATTATAATGACGAGGAATAGAATAATTATAATAACATGGATGATTTGGTTAATGCCTTTTCTTCAACAGGTTTGGTACAGGGTTATACAGGTGATCACTAATCGAGAGGACGTCCAGGGATATGCTGCTAAAACTGTCTTTGAGGTTTTTTAAATTATTTTTTATCACAAAATAGCAATTAGAATATCCAAAAATACATAAGAAATAAATAAAATGGAAAAGATTTTTCATCGTGGGCACATATGAATTAATTTAAAATTATATATTACAGTCACTGCAGATTTCACCATGCCACGAGAACATGGTAAAAGTTGGGGGATATGTTTTGGGGGAGTTTGGCAACCTCATAGCTGGAGATCCCAGGTCAAGGTGAAGGTCGCCATCATAATTGCCAAACTCCATCACGATTACAATAACATAACAGCAATTCAATTTCAGTCCTCCTGTTCAATTTTCACTGTTATGCTCCAAATTCCATTCATGCAGTCTTCCAACTCAACAACTCCTATTAACAACATTTGTCAAGTTTGCCAATCTCTTTCAGGAGATAAAACCTAAGATATTAGAAGTTAGGGTTAGGGTTAGGGTTAGGGTTAGGGGTGAATTATGTGGATGCTATTGATTTGGATATTGCCTACATTCATATTCCCTCCAAAAAGAAAAAAGTCTAACATCTAATAATTAAAGGGAATTAGGAGAGACAACAACTAATTTTATTACTCATTTAAGTAATTATCATCAATAATGTTGCAGATCTTCAAGACAGACAAATTGTACAGAAGTTCCAATGTAGAGCTCCAACAAAGAGCTGTTGAATACCATCAACTCATCAGTTTAGCAAGTCTTGATGTTTTGGTTAGTGGTGTAGATATATTTTGCTTTTGTATCTTATGTTGTTGCCTTACATTGCTTTTGTGATATTTTAATGTCAAATGCTGTAAAAGCATTTATCATTTCTCTATAAACATATCCATTATTCCTTCTGCAGGCAGTGATATTAGAAGAAATGCCCCCATACCCTGAAAAAGACTCAAGTATCCTGTCCAAACTGAAATTGAAACATCCTGATAATGAGACTAGTCTTAGCACTCCCAGCCCATCTAAATCTTTAGCTGTCATGAAACCAATGGAAAACGTTGCAACTTCTTCTGTAAAGCAATCCTTAGGGCAGCCGATATGTCATCAGCAAACACCACGACAGCAACATCAACTTATAAAAAATCAGTTTATGCAACAACAACACCAACATCTTACAAATAATTCCATCATCCTTATCCATATGATGTCACCAAGTCAGTTTCTTTATTTATTTTTTTTTATACACATTTTCAATTTTAATGATGTTTATTTCATTTAATTTTCTTGCTCTTAAAGCAAAATGTTTCTTTTCATCTGAGTCAGGTTCTTGTTCACAAATGTGGGAATTTTGTTTGAAAGTGACTTAATCCAAATTGGAGTCAGATCAGATTACAGACAGCAGAATGGAAGAATTGTTCTTTACTTTGGTAACAAGACAAATGACCAGTTTGTCAGCTTCTCAAGCAAAATCATCTCGACTCCATCTTCCAAAACCAACATCTTTTACTTAATAACCTTATTATATTAAGTATAAAAATACTTAACATAATATTTTGGTTTAATTCTCCATATTACGTATTGTTCATCATCTGTTGTTTTACCCCACTAATAATTATTATTTGCATAACTATGCATGTGCTTATTTGAAACTCAAAAAACTGCTCCTTAACTCTGACCACTCACGCTTCAAGATCACATCCAATCCCTTGGAAGACACACTTAATGCAAAGACACAAAAACAGCAGCTGATCACCGTTGAATGCCTTGCAGATTTCACAGAGGTCCCAAGACTTCAACTGTCATTTGGGTTTGTGATTTTAGATGTTTTTTTTACCTATAAAATTAAATAAATTTAAAAAAAAATCATTTTTCAACATAGCCAAAACTATCTTCATGCTAAAGAAACACTTCAACATGCTTTGATTGTTTGTGATTAATCATGTTGAACCAGAGAAACCTGAAATTTTGATCTGATTTTTAAAATATAAAAATATGTGATATCACAGTCATTTTCCTAATATATCAGACACTTACACTTTAAACCTACAAATTTCGAATTAATAAATATTATTATTATTCATATGTAATTTCAGGCATTTAGGTAGAGAATATGCAGTGAATGTGTCTCTTCCAATTTTAACCAATAAGTTCATCAAATCCTCTGAGATGGGAGCTGAACTTTTCTTTGCCAGATGGCACAACCTGGCTGAGTGAGTATTAGAATAATTGTGTGAGTAAATGTCTGTACATAAATTTTTGTCATAAAACAAAGTAATTGCATATTGGTAAATGATTGAATAAGAAATTCAATTCTTGAAATTTATTACTTTGTGGCTCCAAACACATGACTTGATAAAGGCAAACTTAATGCCAGGTTTGAATCTACTTTTGAGAAAAATTATCCATCTGGAATGATGCCCCTCAAAGAAAAGCTGGCACAAAAGGTGTATGAGATTTTAAATCACTTATCTGTCAATATCCAATTTTTTCTACGACTGTGTAATTGATGGTTTTAGTATTTATCAGGTTTAACTAGTTCAATTCTTGCATTACTAGTTAATAATCTGTATCTCAGACTCACTTAAGCATTCCACTATTTAATTATGACAGAGTTGTATAGTGATTAGCCTTGCAATAACTTTACAATCAAATATCACTATTATTAGATGTTTATTAATTTCTCAAGTAAATCATCAAGACAATCACCATTATGATGCATAATCATCTTTGTGTTACTGCCAATCATGATTAATTAGTATTGTTACATCACTCGCCACATCAATAAGCACCATGTTCAAATAAATAATATGCTTGAGTCATCACAATCTTATGTTAATGTTATCATCATCAGTTGACATTATTTGGCCTAACATGCCTGCCAAATGTAGATCACATTTCAACCAATTTGGTATCTGCTGGAGTCCTCCATACAACTTCCATCCTTTGTGGAGTTCTTCTCAGATTAGAAAGTTTGCCTCAAACTCAGGTTTCATTCTATTATGAAACATGCATAAGAACTATTCTCAGTGTTGCATCCACAACTTTGTTTGACCAATTTGGTTCCTTGATATACTTATTTAATAGCTTTTAAGGTGAAGTTAAAGCTCATATTCTTCTCATAAGTTGAGGAAGATATTTATTTATTGGTCATTCACTTAGTAGTCTAACTTTAAAATGGCTCGACTATTAGTATATGAGGATGGGTTATTTGGTTCAGTTTGAAATTACTTTATTAAGACTATTAAGTCTACACAAGACTCATTATTACATGAATGGCATGTTTTTTATTTATGGTATTTGGAGCTAATAAAAGTTCCTCAGTGTTATGTATTGAATATTTGAGGGACTAAAGATCATCATTCTGTTACTCATACCATGATTTCATTAGTTAAATGGATCAGAAAATTTCATAATGTTCAATTATGAGCTCCATGCGATCTTTGAAATATTTTAAATTGTTTAATAGGTCATTAGACTTACAATTCGAACAAACAGGAGTGGTTTGTCAAGCAGGTTGTGCAATCTACTGGGCCCTCAGCTTTAAACAAAAAGGTTGCTTTAATTTGAAAGCAATTCACGCATTTCTGTATTTTTAACTAACTTTTTACATTGCGTGCGACGAATGAGCTTCATTGCAAATACCGATGTTAGACAACATCACCATTTTATTCTCATACATCAACAATATAAAGTTGATAAAGCCATCATTCCACTAAACATTTCTCATCTTCATAATATTTTCGTTATGAAATTTTCATTGTTCCTTCCATTGTTCCTAGAAGCCTCGGTCTATTCAAGAAACTGAAATCACTTCACCCTTTACCTTTCTTAGCATACTAACCCAAACCTAGTGTTTTGGAATGCTTAA
Organism: Hirudo medicinalis; assembly: GCA_011800805.1. Classification (NCBI taxonomy): domain Eukaryota; kingdom Metazoa; phylum Annelida; class Clitellata; order Hirudinida; family Hirudinidae; genus Hirudo; species Hirudo medicinalis. The sequence continues at coordinate 90,624 of MPNW01000004.1, forward strand.
CTTTATTGAAAACTGAACTTTTACATCCTCGAGTTTAAATCTCTCATCATTTCATGAAGTTAGGTCAGCGCTGATTATCTGGTAAAATATCAGGTCATATTGGCATATGACTATTTATAATATTCAGATCACGATATTGATTCAAAGTACTTCCATTAATATACTTTTGTTTAATGATTGAATATTGATTCATTTATTAGAAAATTAGAAAATGAAGCATGACCATAGGTCAAGTGATGCAATGCAACCAAGGAGTTTGTCATTAGAAAAATTGCACATTTTCACAACATGCTTGATATAATATTTCATTTAAGTGTTTATTTAGAACATTTGTTTATTTAAGTATTCATTGGATGTCATTGCATAGTTTAACAAAGCTTAATCATTCAAATACTTTGAAGAATAATTTATCTTTTGTTTTTTTTTAAGAAGTAAAAACCCATAGCAGGAAAGAAAAATATAAATTTAAAAAAATATATAATCATTCTTCATTAAGTGAGTCGTAGTTATTCCTGCTAGCTGCCTGCAATGAGAAAGTTAATAAGTTAGACTCAGTTGCAGTCAATCCATCAGAAATAATCATTTAGAAGTTAAGTAATTTGAACACTTTTATTTTATTTTATTTTGGTTGTTACATAGATGTCTTCCAATAAAATCATTTTACCTGATCATAGGCGATTTTGAAAAGCATGACATCTTGATACTCGCAACCAAATGAATGAAGGGGAACATTCTGGCACCTAAGGTTCCATTTTGTCAAAAAGTGTTCTATGCTTCTACTTGAGCTGACAAAAAAAAAGCTGATTTAATGTAGATTTAAACTAAATTCAAATATTCACAGTTAAAATACTTGACAGGCACATAAGAGTCAGATAAACTCATATTTCAGTATTTTTTTCTTAAAAAAAGTCTTATGGAGTGCATTGTATAAGTAAATGTCAGAAATTCATTTGTTAAAGTGATACAGAATTTCTACACAAATGTAAAATTCCAATTATTTGAATTATTAGAACAAATAAGAAATAATGGCTTTTTTTATAAAATAGTTCAAGGAAGGTCTCACAGAAGTAAGAAATTCATGCACCACAAAAAGTTATGAAAATTGTTGAAATTCTTAAAAAGATGAAAAATGTGTGACAACCTCCTGATTTGATATGTAAACCAAAATTCACATTTCTTATTTTCTCGCAATAAAAAAGATACTGTCACCATTATAGCCTCAAAATCTGTAAAAATGCATTACATAAAAAAGTCATAATTCTACAATGAACGTGAAATACATTCAGGACACAATGGGTCCACTATATATCTTTTTACCAAAGGTAATGTTAAATGTCATTAAAATAGATTTGAATAACAAATCAAATAAATCACCTTTAGAATCATAAAAACAATCAGATGCAAGTATAATGTCAATCGGTCCTAAGTTAAGGACATTGGAATCCAAAATTCCCCAATCAAGAATGATCTGCTTCACGTTTTCCAATTCATTTTCAAACAAATTCTTCTGAGCATTCTTTAGACTCTCCAAAGATTTGTGACCATCTGAAATTGTGACTCTTCCACCCAATTTTGAAGCTACAATTCCCACCAATGCAGTCCCACAACCTATCTTTAATGGGGACATTTTTAAAACCAGCTTTAAGGTGAATCTAAGTGTAGTTTTAATCTCTCAAAGAATTATTTACTTCTAGAATATTTTTGTCCTTGATAATATCAGCGTTTTTGACAAGGTAGCTGGCAAGGACTGGGGCGCACGGCCAAACATAGAATCCATAAATAGGATCCAGCACCTGCCAAATTCAAATCAAAATTTCAGTTTTTAGTAGTTAGTTTATCTAACCAATAGCTAAAATATGAGCAGCTGATAGTCGAGCCTTATAAAAAGCAACTTTCGCAGACATTTTTGAATGGTTAAAACGTGCCTCAAAGATTTTTATATGCAGCTCCTCGTGGCTATCATTACCCAAGTAATTAAATCTAAAATCTTTCGCGGCCAGTTCGGTCCTTGTCCTCTTCATTTGAGGTGTTTACTGCTTATTAGTTCGATAAATGACTTTGTTTCAAAGTGAAACAATTTGTTTTAAAAATTACTTAATTGCAATCAATAAAATAATATTTTAAATATTTGTTCATAATTTTATTCTAGTATCGCTAATAAAATGCACAAAATTACAAGTTATAAATGCAACCGTAAAATAAAAATATTGTTGCAAACTTCAGCATGTACACGAAAAGGTGCGATTTTTACTCGTCAATTTGGTTGTTGCATCAAATGGGGAGTGTTTTTGAAACTTTTGTCACGGGTTATTTTGATGGTTTCAGACATCAAAATGATTGAATTTGATTGCGACAAAGCAGCGGCCAACTGTTCAAAGAATATATCTTTCTCTAAGGATATCGTTAATAATTTACCTGATTTAAGTTTAGGGACAGATGAAGCAGACACAGATAGCATTTTGGTGGGTAACGATGCAACAGCTAACAAAAGCTTAGAATATAGCCACTGTTCTATTAACTCGTCGCAAATGATTGAAGACAAGAATCGTAAGCGGAAACCCTCGCGTGCATCATTCAAATACATAGGATCACTTTTTAACAAGCTAGTTCTCAAAGTTTCCAGTGTATCTTCAGACGCTTCAGACTTGAAGAAGTATGAAATTCTAAGTCCTGAATACTTCGAATTGGGGCAAATGATAGAACAAATGTTGAACCAGAAAATGATATCACCTAATCACATGCCTGGTGTAATTGGTTTGTTGAATCAGGGCAATAACTGCTACATGAATGCAATCCTCCAATGTTTGAGTAACACAGACCAATTGACTGCCTACTTTCTGAGTGATCATTATCGAACTTGCCTGAAGCTCAACCATGGAGTTCGTAACTGTGGACGGTTTTCTAACATCTCAACATTCACCCATAGCACCACCACCCTAAACTCTGGTTTAGAGTATGTTTGTGGTCAAGAGCTTGGGAAGAAGTCCTTTTCAAGGTCAAGGGGAATTGTAACAGAACATCTGGCTTTCCTCCTCCGTAGCATGTGGTCGGGTCGATCGTGCAATGAGCCTCTCAGCAGATTCAAGAATCTCGTTGGAAGAATGGGCAAACAGTTCAAGGGCTCTACCCAGCAGGATGCACATGAGTTTCTCCTATGGTTGCTAGATCAACTACATGAAGATCTCAGCATCAATTTTGATGCCACCAAAAAGAAGTCCTCTAAGAGCGGAGTAATATTCATGTCTTACTTGGGATTGTATTCAATTGCTTATCAATTCGATTGAACAAAACAAAACTAAGCCAAAAAATGGTTAAAATTGAATTCTATTCTAAGTGATTTTTCTAGAATTGATTTTATATAATTGGATAATAAGTAACTTAAACAATTTTTCAATCTGTTCTATAATTATCTTTAGTTGATGAATTTATGTTATTAAGAATGGCTTTGAGGATAGTTGCTATAAATTGTGCAATTGAGTGATGATCATGTTCAATTCAACAGAGTTGTGTGAGAGGTAACACATCTCTAGAGGATTACTCAACAGTTGGGTCTGCCTCCATATGCCAGCCAAGTCAGAGTGCTATAAATGATCTTTTTCAAGCTCATTACAGATCTTCTCTCACCTGCCTCAAGTGTGGGCATAGAAGTCACACTTTTGATCCATTCCTCACCATTTCACTTTCCATCCTCTCGTCGTCATCTCTGTCCCTTGGGCTGAAGCATCCAATTTATGTTGTTGTTGTGTATTTAAGTGCCACTCCAAAGCAGGTCATTTTTGATGTGTTATCTTTTTATTTATTAAATATTATTCATGGGTTATTAATTATGCAAAACTTCATCTTGTTAACCTGGAGCTTAATAGCATTTTAGATACAAATTTAATTCATTGGGTAATTATGAATACTTAACCTAGTTAATGACTTAATCATTTAAGGATGAACTCCATATAGATATATTTTATAATGACACTTTATATTTTAAAATTGTCAAATGCATCTGGTGAAATTGGTATATTTCTTATTTACTCCCAATTTATTTATAATACACCATAAGATTGTTACTGAATCAACATATTAGGTGCTTCTCATGTTTGCTTGTGGCAGCATCTGAATTTTGTAAATTATTCATTATTCAATTATTTATGGTTGCTTGAAATTGAATTATGACAATTTGAAATGTCATTTACTAGGTCAAGATTGGCCTGCAGATGAAACATGGATGCACTATCAAAGATTTGAGGGACACCATCTCTAATGATACAAACATACCAAGAGATCAGGTAAGATTTTTATAAAATTTGGTTATTGGTTAATAACGGCTTTAATGTTTAAATGAGTGGGCCAGATAAATGCATTTTATTTCTTTTAAGCTTGTGATAGCTGACGTCAGATTGGATGGCCACGTGACCACCCTCTTTGAGAACCAGCCCATTGAAAATTTTCGAAACCTCTCCAGCATCTATGCCATTGAGATACCAAGAATTAATCAGGTTGAGAACCATGTCATCATGGTGATTGTGAATAAATTTGAAAATGGAGCACAGTATGAAAAGTATGTTTTTGTTAGCCAGCTTGAATTTTGATTTGTAATAAATTTATTTTTAAGGAACTTTCCTTGTCAGCTATGTTAACAATGCAAAATTAATTCTTTACATAAAAACAAAGTAATCATGGTCTCACAAAGTATTGATATTCTATGGGTTTTTTTTCTTTTAGTCTAATTATTGTGATTTTGAAATTTTTTGTTTATCTTCAATATTAGCTCTCCTCTTTTGACAAATTAATGTTGATTTCTTAATCTCTTATTATCTTTTGAATTTATTATATGCATTCTTTGCCAGATTTGGGGATCCAGTGGTGTTATTGATGCATGATTCAAGTTCATTTTTTGATATGCAACAGGATCTCTTCATGGAGATCAAGCAGCATATACTCATTGGACTCAACAATTACTTCTTTGTGAGTTTTGCATGATAGCATAGATTGATAGAACTGATAGTGACGAGACATTGTTAATAATTATGATAGACGCAATAGAAACTCATTCAAATACCAGTTTATAGCATTATATAAAATGATGTCATTAGATGTAGATTTAGTTCTACATGCTTGTCTTTCAGAGCAAATCATTCCTCGACCTTCGACTTGTAAACTTTGACAACAGGTCAGATTGCTACTACATGTCATCTGATTTATTTCCTCTCAGATCATCTGCTGTAAGCAGGTATTATTATTATTATTATTTTTTTGGTTGTTTGTTTTTAGATAAAGTAGTTAAACTCATTTAAGTATTTTGTTAAAAATGATTACATAAATGAAAGAAAATCTTAACATAAAAATATTTCACCATTATCATTACCTTTGCATTAATGTTAATATTGCAAGGGCTTTGGAGAGATGCACATCAGGTCCAAGGCATATCGTGGTCGTCGCAGAGTGGTACCAGATGACACGAAATGAGTATACTCAATAATTTTATGTTGCACAGCCCTATAAATTTTTGTTAATATATAATATATGTCTAGTGTAACGTAATTATATATATACGACCTGAACAAAATGCTTATAATATGTAATGTAATATATGTGAACATATCTCTTAACTAAGTGCCATGTAGAGGACAAGATATAGCATTTGACTCACAGATATACATAGACTGCAGGAAAAAACTTGTGATGTTGCTTTTTCACCGAGATGCAGAAAGATTGGCTTATCAGTCTACCTAAGCATTCCTACAAAAATTAGCCTGATGAATAAAGCCAAAAGAGTAATGAATAATTTTGACAGTTGCTCATATGCTTATGCAGAGCAAGTTAGCTCGGAGGATCATATTCCATCAGCAACAGTAAAATGCCACGAAGCGCCCTTAAGACATGGCGCACATATAAATGGTTATAGTGCCCTCGTATCCCATGTGGGTTGCTAAGGCACTTTAAAGATCGGCCAAACGCAAATATAGAATCTCCATCTTAAGTTGCATGGTAGTCCTTTAATAACCATCCCTTTGGTATAAGTGCAGGAATGGAAATATATGATCATGGATTGGCTGATATGACTGCTTGTGCAGTAGCTGGAAATTTCTGATGTAATGAGTTAAGTAGCAAATGAACTTGGAAAGGAGACCAGGATATTATTCAGTTAATCCAGTGGGGATATTCAACATGTGAACTGGGAACATCTGAATTGAAAATGTCTGTAGATCCAACAAACTCTCAGGGATCTCTGCTGGAGCTCTTAAAGGAATCTCAAATTGATGTCATTCTGGATTTAACATATTGACACCATTGATAGTATGCCTACTTATGATTCATTGTCTTCATATCCATTAGCAATCACCAATTATTTTATAAAAAGATAAAATTAGTTACTTGATATCAGAAATTGATATTTTTATATATAAAATTATTTCCTTTTATAGTTTTCTTATTTGAGTGTTATTTATATGTATCATGCTATCAGCTTCTCACAAAGCATGAACGATTCATGTGTGGAGCACGAGAGCGTGAATGTTGTGAGATCAGCCCAATGCTCTCCATCCTGTTCCCTCGAGGACTGTTTTCATGTTTACACTCAGAAGGAACAAGTAATAATTTTAGTTTTCTAACAACAATAAATCGACTGTCAGTTACTGTCTTAAACTTAGAGACCAACCGAATGTGACTTTTTGGTTTTGGCCGAAACCATACCGAAAGTTAAAACTGATTTTCAGTGAGTGAAAACCCATAGCAGGTTCAAGTGTACCAACAAATGATATTGAGTCAAAACTCGATCTATCTCACAACAGTTCAACTAGGCCGGATACAATAAAAAATAACTGGGGGGGGGGCGTTAGACTGGACTGGAATAGAAGCTAGGTCGGAGTTTGCCGTCCCCTGCTGTGTAAATTGTAATGTCTTACAAAGATTCTAAATATAATCAATATAAATTCAATCAATATAAACTTGGTTATAAAAACAAAACATGAATTGATTTTTGATTTTCGAAATCCTAAATTGCTTTCGGCTGAAACCGTCAGTTAATTTTTGTTTCGGCCAAAACGGAAACCTTGCCGAAGATGATCGCGTGACTGAAGCCAAAATTCAGTTGGTCTCTACTTAAACTACAACACTTAAAATATTTTAAATATTTCACATTAATTATAAAAGTTATATATGTAAAGTATTACCTTGGCAACCATCAACAGCTTGGAGCTGACAATGCCTGGTACTGTCCCTCATGCAACAAGAAACAGATTGAAACACTGAAAACTTTGACCCTTTGGTCTCTTCCCAAGATTCTGGTTGTGCATTTAAAGAGATTTAAACATGTGAGTCAAAGTGATGCTACTTGTAGTGATTGTCGATATTGAAATTAGCAATAGCAATATGATTAATTCATCATCAATTATGAATATATTAGGAAGTACATGCATGCTCTAACACATTTTTGGTAACAAAGGACTCGTCTCAGCGCACAAAACTAGACACCTTCATCACTTTTCCTACAAGAGACCTTGACCTCTCTGATTATCTATCAAAGAACATTCCACAGGCTACCATGTCTGCCAACAATGGGTACAGTCAAGCATCTACTGCTTATGATAATAAGGGAGAGCTTGCTGCAAAGAAAAGTGACAGCAGCCATGATTCTAATGTGATTTGCCCACAGAATCTTCCGAGCTTTTCTAAGGTCACAAACCTCAGCAAATCAAAGCATAATGAAACCACTTCTACTGAATCCTCACTAGACTGTCTGCCAATTATCATGAAGAATGTAAACAATGAAAGAATTCCACTTTCAATTGTTGCGAATGATCATAATTCATCAAGCAGAAGACTCTCTAATGGCAGTTCACAAAATGAGTTCAGGATCAAAAATATATGTGCACCTTCTGCAGTGAATCTCCAAACATGCAGAGAATCACATAATGCTAGCCAAGGATCTTTGAAAGATTTACAGTCAAATAACAATTGTGAAAATTGTAAGAATGAGCTCTACGATCTTTATGCTGTATGCAATCATTACGGCAACCTCCATGACGGACATTACACAGGTAGACTTCACTTTTTACAATCAGCTTAAATTTTACCAACAGATTGCCTAGACCAAAGACCACCTTTACATATTATTCACAGCATACTGTAAAAGTCCTATAAGCAACACCTGGTATTTATTCAATGATACCTACGTCAGCCCAATCAGAGAAGAAGAGGTTGTGACAAAGCATGCCTATCTTCTCTTTTACAAGAAGAAGACTGTTTTGACCCATTGCCAATCAACATGTGCCTCATCTTTAAACAAGGGAACTCTCCATGAATCACCATCCAATTTGAGGAATGAAGGTTTGCATTTAATGATCAGACTGAAGTTATTAGAAATGCTTTATTTAAAACCTATGTAACTATATTGCTCCTCACACACAGAAAGAGAAACTCCATCTTTAAACAAGTGCTCACATCACATGCCATCCAAAACCTTCCCTCAAATCAAAAAGCAGCAAACTTCACTTCTCTCAAGATTTAGAACTTCTATAGCCAAAAGAGCCATTTCAACAACCAGCCACAGACCAATTAATAATACCAACCACGATGAAAAAGATATACCTTCCACATGTGCACAAACGGAGCTAACAGATGAAAGCACCAAACACTCACAACCACCCCAAACAGAAAAGAAGCACGACAAAAAAAGTCCACATAGGAATAAAGTCTTCCAAGGCACCAGAAGACTCCTGGATTGCACAGGATCATGTGTATTGTCTAGTAATGAATCAGTTGTATGCCCAGACATCCAACTTTCACGACTCCACTCCCTCCAAGAGTCTCGAGTTTGAGAATAATTTCATCCTATTTGAGACAACCCCATGTTTTGCTGTATTTTCAATAAATAACCACTCAACAAACATTTGGATGTTTATTTTATTGTTCAAAATGTTAAGCCTTGGCTACAGCTTTGCGCTTCTTGGCGACCTGAGCAGCAATCCTTGTGAGATCCGTCCTACCTTGGTCTGACAACTTTCTGCCACTACATAAGTAAGAAGTAGATTTATTATCACTGTAGTCTTTCATTTTTTTGGGATGCTTACCCTGACGGGTGCTTCTCAACCCATTTGAGAGCTTCAAGGGCTTGGAGAGCCTTCCTTGCAACAGAACTTGATCCAGCCTGGAAATGTGATGGCTTGGTGCCATTGTTCTTTCGACCACCGTAGATCATTGTCATAGCTCCAACTCCAGCCGGTGCTCTGATGTACAAGTGGCGAGCAACAGAGGCTATCATAATATTGTCATCAGTTCAACACCAGGTAGTAGCCATTATATACTAACTACTTTTAAATAATAACCACTCGTAGACTAGAAAATTTAAAACATGCCTGTCCTGACATAGAACCAGTCTTCCTCATAAGGGGCAAGTTCTTTGTGTATTCCAAGTTTGACAACATCAGTCCATTCTGGAACCTTTAGCTTGCCACTTCTATTAATTTATTTAGACAGGTTAGCATACCAGCTTAGATGTTGATTAGAAATTATGACACTTAATACATGGAAATAGGGCATCTTTTAAAAATAATTGTTGGACCAAACAACTATGGCGCATCCATGCATCGATAGTGCCAACTCTCGCGGTCCCTGCAACATGGCGAATGACAGAAAGTCTCAGAACGAGATATTCGAGTCACCTTTTACCATATCACGTTATTTTTCCACAGATATAACACAAAATGAATAGAAAGGTCATTTTGCTGACTTGTACCTGTGATAAGTAATCAAATAACGCATTGAATTACTTACTTCTTCAGGAATTCAGCCAAGGCTTTGACGAACTCGTGTTGGTTAACGTCCTTTACTCCGATAGCAGGCATCTACAATTTAATTTTACAACATTGACTAACTAACGCATCTGCAGCTACATTATGTTCATGAAAAACCTCTGTTCCAAACAACGTACCTCCCAGTTGAACGTTATTTAGAAAAAGGAAATGCTCGAAGTTCGCTGAGCGAAGACTGAAATAAATTTTATGAAATACAGTATAAAAGATATAGTTAATAAATTACATTTATTTAAGTGTTTAAATAAAAACAATCGTATAAAAAATAATAAGTTAAATTCGTGATTGTATTAATATAAGTAAAACCTCTGGTATAAAATATGAATAATTTTACCTTTTTTATTTTTAACTTTAATATACTTATTTATTAAAAATATTTTTTTGATATAGACTGATATTCATTGCTATTTTGAAATATTAACCACTTGTTTTGCAGAGTTTGCATACAATTTCGTAAATGAAATGTCGTTTTCTCTTATAAATCCGATTTATTAGATAGTATTAGATTCATGCTTTTTATATAAATATTTTTGTCAAAGTGAAAACGAGTGAAGAGGTTTTGCAGTCAATTCTTTGGCGAATGCGTAGCCAGTGGAGATCATGAAGAAGAGTGGTCATGTCTTCTTTTGTGATTTTAGCAGCTGCGTTGATAACACGCTGAAGTTGGTCAAGGCGGTAGACGGGTATACCGACCGGAGTTGAATTGACGCAATCAACCAAAGGACAAAAGATGTAATGAGGCCTCCGCACATCAAATAATAATAATAATAATAATAATAGTTAATTTATAATGCGCCATTTGCATAGCGTCAGAGGCGCCTAAGATGAGAGTGGGTGTAGCGAATTCCCGAGATGCGTAGCGGGGTAAGAGTTGTTTTGTTGATGTGAATGGTCGTGGGACAGTCTGAGTCCAGCTAGATACCAAAGCAAATGAAATAATGAAACTGAATTTGCTTCTGGATGCATATGTTCAGACGAAACTTCAATACCACATCATGACTTTCCTCGAAGAGGAAAGCATTTAAAGCAGTGTGAAACTCGTATTAAAACCACTAGAAATGATGAAACTAACGTTCGGGGACTTACGCTAGAATTCTGTATGGCTACTTTAACGCTATGACGTATTTGCACGACGCACAATCCAAAGATTGCTAAATCATTCCAGCCAATCTAATCTAATGGCGACAAAAACTTCGAGACACTAATATGCTACTCAATATTCCTGATTTCCTCAACTTATGCATAAGTATGTTAAATGAATATAAGCCACATAATAAAATTCTGATTCGTTAAACATAGAGCAACCCACCCCAGCATAAAAGCAGCACATAAAATATCGTAAATTCAGAAAAATAATTAAGCCAGTATAGAGAGCAAATTATAACAAGAGAATTGTTTCCCTCTTAAGCCGCCAAAAGTTTTACGTTAACTGAGATTAAATTACTTTCGCTAAAAAAAAATTCATTTCTCAAAAAACAAATTAATGCAATATTGCTATGCAATTCTGATTAAATCATGGATGAAGCAAATTGTAAAAACTCTGCTTGGCATCAACCTGTACCCTTAATCAGCTCCAAAAGTGCTTATCAAAGAATGGAGAATGCCAATCAGATGATCGCAGACAATTGTCCAAACATAAAAAATAAAACGGTAAAAAAAAAGTTGCATCAATTGCTTAGGCATCGTTTACCCAGTCTGCAAAGCGGTTAATAGGTTGGATATTTGATGCTGTTTCTTGATCCACAACAAGCTCAAATAAACCAGGTCTCAAGAAATGAAAATAAATTAAATCTTCAACACTTAACTTATGGATTAAGAATCTACTTAGTTAATTTCAATTTTAATTTTGTCTTCATATATGGCAATGATCAGCATCAAAGATAATCCCATGAGTATGCCAAGAGTGTGGAGTAGCAGATAAGATAAGGTTCCCATCTTACTGAATGTAAGTTTTGGACACAAGCATCCCTCGCATTTATCGCTTTTCTTCTCGATGCACTGGTTCCCTCTAACGACTTCTTCCCGGCTTTCATAACCATCAACACTTTCGGACAAAACTAGGTCATATGCACTAGTCACTTGAGGGAGCTGTAATTAATCAAACTAAAGATGCAATCAATTACCATTTCAATGAAAAAAAAATGTCCTAAACACTTGATATTCCTGATAAAATAAATTAGGTGAAGACACGCAAAAAAAATACCATATTAAAGGTAACGGCAATTTATATTAAAGCGGCCGGTAATGTTGGTAAGTTATTTCATTTATAACTTTGGTTAATGGTAAGTTTGGTTCTCACCATATCAACAAGGGCAATGTAGATGAATATCCCAGCAGTGATGCTAAACACCCAAGAAGTGATGGAGTCTATGTTGCCAATGGAAATGCCAAGTGAGGCACCAAGAAAACAGAGAATAGAGGACAACAGATTGCATGTGAAAGCCTGTTTCAGAGACATACCTGATTTCAAAAGTATTGCAAAGTCGCCTGCCAATAGTAAATAATCAAAATGCTAATAAAGCCTCTTCAAATACATTCATTCCTTCAAAAAAGTAGAATCTTAATTATTTGCATATGATTAGGAAAAGTTTAAACCTGATATTCATATTGTTAGTAATAATTACTTTTTTTTATGTAAATAGAAAAATGAAAATTAAATGTTGTTAACAAATCCACTAATATCACAATGTGAAATTTGTTCACCCAATTCATGAGGAAGTTCATGGCACAAAACAGCAATGCTTGTACTGACTCCAGTGGCAATACTACTCGAGAATGAAGCTCCTGTTAATTACAAATAAAAAGTCTTGCAAATGTCATTTAGATAATGGCACAGTTACTATGCTATTTATTTCGATTATGATTAACAAAATTTCGCTAGAAGAAAATACCATCGAATTTGGAAAGCCGACCAAAATTCACGATCACAAATTGCACAACATGCATGTGGCCCATTATTTAATTGCTAAATAAATAGTTGCATTACCTGAATCTTCTAATATTTCTTTAATTTACTCTTGTTCATTTTTATTAGCAGCCATAATATAAAATTTTGACTCAAGAATAATTTTTGCCACTGAATTTTAAAAATAAAAACTCATCTGAATAATAAATTCATGGACAACGACCCATCAACCAAACCAGTAATAAAGTTTGTTGTTAACCAATAGCAAGTCCATCTGTAAAGTTATGGAGTCCATCACCCATGATAACCATCAAAGCCACAGAACTGATGGAAGATGGGACCTTGTGGCCATGACCGTGGCTGCCCTGATAGTAATGGTGGTGATCTTGGCTGCATTGCTCACCATTATCCTCACCATCATGTTGAATGATTGATTCGTGATGATGACGAAGACTATTGTCATCAAGGTCATGGTTACAACTGCTTTGATAAACTGTTAGCTCCTTGAGTTTTTCAATGGAACTGATGCAACCATCTGGGAATTAAAAAAAATTGAAGTAGAAAATTTAATACATTAATCATTTTCATTTTAGATAAAATGCTTCAGAAATGATCAGATAAGTAATAATTTTCTTCCTGGTATCATCTAAGGGGCATCATATTTTCTATACTTATATTGAAAAGCCTAAACTCTTGCTCCAACAAACAACCCAGATACAAAGATATTACCACAATGACTTCTGACATCCCCTTGTAGCTTGTCATCACCTATGTCAAAGGCCTCAAAGAGTGCATCTCAATCCATTTTACACAATCTTAAAGAAAGTTGACTTAGAGCTTATCTGTGACATCCTGTCATTCAAAGATCAATAAGCATTAATGTCTAATGACATATAAAATGCCTAGATCAAACCAATAAAATCATGCAATCACATGTTGATAATGTAAACACTTTTCCCTGTGACTGCTGAGAGAACACATTGACCATTGGGCACTGAGAGCCAAAACCCAGTTGACTTAGCAACCTAGACAATTGCTATCATTCCAATTGGACCATTATAAATATTAGTATTTTTATCTCCTCCATTCTAAAGGTATTCCCCATATTCAAAGCATCGACCGTAAATCATCCGACACCTGCAATCATCCCCTAAATGCTTTATAAGTTATCTGATTTCAACATGAACATACTGTTTAGGTTCAGTACATAACAATATTATTGTCAACTAATGAGTGACAGCTGTAATAATAATAAATACTCTATCCCCATCAACAAGTCCCCATCAGGGGCTTCTCAAATGCCTCCCTTGAATGAACCTCCCCTCGTAAGAGCTCATCTGTGGAGCTCTTCAAATGTCATCTGAAGACTCATTTCTTCATGATGCCAACATGAAGCCAGGACAACAGAAACAAGGCACATCTGACACTAAGCACATGGCGCCTTACAAATTAACTATTATTATTGTTATTATTGTTGTTGTTATTATTATTATTACTGTTATTATTATTATCATTACTATTATTATTATTTATTATTATTATTAATTATTATGAAAACAATTTTCACCTTTATGGAATTCCATGCCATTACCATTTTTCAGGTATACCATCTCTAAGGGCCTCACATCAGTATTGGTTATATCTCTTTCTGTGAGCTTCGATCGAATCTGCCTTCGCATCTGTGGAACAAGATTTAGATGAAATGAATTCCTTGTCACTTGCTCGTCTGTTGTAGATTGGAGTAGTATCACAAAAGATGTTTTTACACATAAAAAGTTACCTAATCTTCGTCACATCCGCAAGAGTAGCAGACGATACATTTTATTGGGAAAATGTCGAAAAGTATGAAACGACAAAAATAAAGGAATGAAAATTGTATTTAGTTTCTTTTTTGCATTAATGTTGTTATTAATATATTTTGATTGATTAAAATTATTCTAAATTCTACAAAAAAATAAAAAAATGGGGAAAATGATTTCAGTAATTTACCATTTCTCATCGCAACTTTTTTCAATAATTTCTTATTTAAAGTCAAGATACATTATTTATATCAGAAACATTCATGATGCAGTCAGATCAAAAAGAATGTAGTATGAAGAAAAAAATCTCAAATATTGATGCAGCCACCTTTTTTGAATGTCTACAAACTTTGATATCAGAGGAAATCTTTAAAAATCTCTCCACAACAAAAAACATTAGAATTGCTCCAAATGTCACAACTCCAACCCAAACAGGGTGCTTGTTATGATTACCATCATCTCCCTCAAGAAGTGAATGAGAGTGATCCAAACGGTGTGGCATCATTGCCTGGAACACAAAAACTATTAACAATCAAAGTTTATGCCCTCAACATTTTAATCTCATATTTTTGATAGAACAAAGAAAAGATAATTCTATATGGTTGCACCATTATTTACTCAATACATTTATTCAAAATGTGATGATGTTATGATAAGTAATGGCCTAACATGAGGCAGCAGATGTAAGAGAGCATCTGCTATCAAAGTTCCAACAGCCAGAGAGATCAGAATTTGGGTAAGGATGTTGTAAAATGAGCAGTTGGCTATCCATGGGATGATACCAACAACAAAGAAACCGATCAAGCTGATGATCCCAATTGCCATAAAAGCTCCAACCCATGCTGAAAAGGATCAACTAACATTAATGTCATTATTATTATTATTATTTTTATTATCATCATAATATTGTTAATATTATCACTATTGTTGTCAAATTAAATTGGAATCAATTATAATTTTCCGTAACTTGGAATATGTGTCATAGTATAAAATCATCGATATTCAAAACTGTGTATTGTAGAGATAATGTAAAATTGAAACTGATTCAAATAAGACATTGCCTGGTGAGTTTGGAGAACCTGACCTAAATCCTTCAAAGTTAACGCATATAAAAAGCCAACTTACGACTTAAGTAAAAAGAACTGGTAATTTCTCCTTCATCAAGAACTTGTCTTATGGATGTTTTGGACCGACACAACTGTTGATCCAACTGATAAACCAAGGCCGGACATAGAAGCAGAAATTCAGAAGTCTGTATGCCTCCATTGTACTGAATGTGGAATGTTCTGAGTATTTCTTTGGCAGACAAGCACGAGGTATTAGCATCATACTGTAGAAAAAACATGTCGAATATCAACAAAGTCTATCGATACATCTACGAAAAAGCGCCATCACTAACAAAACACTCAGATTTAGCCCGAACGTCTGCTTTCCTCAAGCACAATTTAAAAACTTTATGAAAAACCTCTATATTAAAAAATTAAATTAATTATGAAATAAATAAAACATCGCAACACAGCATTGCAATAAAACAGACACAATTAATTGTTAGTTCAAACAATTAGCTTAATTATTTTTGAAATTGTGATGAGTATTATTTAGATGTTTAACCGGCTACTTAAATTTTACTACCTCTAATTAAACATAACTTTGAAAACCAAGCTTGTGGTAGCAGATCAAGATGAGTCCGTTAAAGGACATGATTAGTCCGATGCTATACCGCAATGGAGTCGAATTAGGGTTATCGATATTTTTGTAGATAAAGAATGTTTAAAATTGTATGTTTAAAAGTAAGAGATGTCGATATTGATCATAAAATATCGATTAATCATTCCGAATTTTGTTATGAGATTATTGACGAGCAATGATAAATATAACAATATACCAGCAATTTTTGTAATTTGATTTTTGTAAGGAATAAATACAAATAGAAATATTCACATGTTTTACTTTCTCCTCGAAAACAATACTTGTTTGCGCAGCTAAAACTCAGAAATTTATGAAGTTTTATGTTTTATGTCCAGCATCTGGTCCGATGTCACTACATATGTCATTCATCCCTAAAGAACAGAGCTGGTCCGAATTTGAAGATAATTTATAATAATTTTATGTAAGATATTGTAGTTTTACTTCTTTGCCTGCTTGCTTCCTCTTAATGTACTTTATCCTTTGCTATGTTGGTTTGATTAAATAAAAAAGACCGAAAAATATAACGTCTTTCGGAGGGTAATGACAACATGTTGTGAAGCACTTTTTAATTGTAATAAATAACATTCTATGAAAGTTTCCGAAATTCGCTATTTTGATCGACCTATCTCTGTGTCGGTTCGGTTACAAAAAAAGGCCTACGTTATTTTCGACCGATGCCCTTTCGCTCGCACATCCTTCGCTATTTTGGCGTAGACCCAGGAACGGCTTAAATTTGTTATTGAATCCTCAGATATCATCAATGAAATTTTAAAACCTAATTGAAATATCGATGTCAGGGGAAATATCGAATATCAATAACCATCCTGATGTTTTATCGATAAATCGATATCATGAAGTCATGATTTCGATATTTCATCAACAAAATATTGGCAACTCTAGTGCGAATCTGAGAGAGGCCTCAACCATTAGACCATGTGGGAGCACTCGTTTTCGGTCAAAGTCGACATTCTTGAGAATTTGCAGACCGTCACTTGTTAAGAATCGTGAATTGTTTTAGACGTAGGTAGATTGCAGAAAATTAAAACATTCTAACCGATCTTGGAATGGGCAATTCCTGGGTTTCACCATTTTTCGAAGAATTCCCATTGCTGTGGCCTGCGCCATTGTGGTTTTGAAATTTAGCAGTATGTCGATGTTCACCGTGGAACTCCACAAAGTTACCCGTTTCGTCGATGTGAGATTGGAGACCATGACCAAATGAGGCCACATGGCCCAGACCGAGGTTATTTAGCAGGTGCTCGAGACCCTCGAACGTCATGACTTCCTCCCTGCCATACTTTTGGAAGAGGAATCGCAAGAAAGAAGAAGTATCTTTACCATTTGTCACTAGCTAGAATTTAAATAATAACTGCCACGATTACAAACATAAAATCCATAAATAAGAAGCTAGAATAAAAGATAAAGATAAATGATGATATTATAATTAATCTGACTAAAATTGCTTGCAAACCATTGAAAATCTCAAAAATAAACTGTTTTCATTACTAGTTTTCATTACATAAAATCATAGAATTGATCTTCAGTTTATCCAATTTTTAGGCATGCGGCACGCCGTCGCATACATGTAGACCCCAATAATGTAGTCCACGTAATTAGCCAAACCATTACTCTTTATCTTCAACTTGCTAACATCGGGAAGATAGGACGAACTTGATGGATGTATTTTTTTAATGCAAATATCCCAATGGATTTTACAGTGAAAATAAAATTGGCAACCATTATAAGAGTAAGTGTAAAAGTTGTATTATCGATTAAAGAACTCTCAGTTAAAGAGAAAGGTGCATCAAGTGGGGGCGAACGTCCAAAGCTCAGCAAATTGAAATTGGTGCATCAGATCCGTTTCGTACAAAGTTCAAATCGGCCCTATTTGTTAAACTTTATACTTTGTACGTAACACCCCTTGTGAGTTACGAAAAATGTAGAAAAACTATGCCTGTGTTGCTAACTTGAGCACTGAAATTAGTACCGATTTATAATAAACTATGTAGTTAACAAAAAGTAACATTGATATAATCGTTGGCAGAAGAACGCAATGGTTTTGGGTGGACGTAACCACTTCCCGAACTCTATCATATATATTCGAGCCCGCTAATGGACTTGCTTAAAACTTTCAAAAGTCGGTCAAGTAACAGCTCACTTCTGAGTAACATATAATAAAATAAAATGGGCCATCTGAAATAATTAAGTGCTACTTCATCAGATACATTCGAAGTTCATTAAGTGCTTCTGATTTCTGAGCTCACATCTGATCTTTCAGAACTAATACTTTGAGACAACGTCCTACACATTTAAAATTTCTTTGGATCCGTAATTTTAGCCCTATAAAAGATTAGTAAAAACCTTCTGAAAGTTTTAAAGACATTTTAGATTTAGTTTTAATCAGTAAATGTAATTTACTTGCTATAATTTTGCATAAAATTTGAATTAGAACAATGTGAACAATAAAGACGATTAAAGATTCTTAATCATTACTTAACATTTTACATTTATGGCTGATAAAAATCCTTTATCCCGGCAACATTTATCTCCATCTATATTCAACTGGTAAAATAAATAAAATAGGTAAGAAAAAAGCAGCGAATGAGCTAAGAAACGAGTCTTATTACAAAAAAAATATATACTTTCTATCTACATTGGGCTAAGTGTATAAATATAATAGTAATATTAATAGCCAATAACAACATCAATAATGACAGCAAGAAATTTCATAAACAATGATGTGATAATGACGTTACCATCAAATTTAATAGAGTTGATGGATGTGTGGGCTTAGAACAGACATTCTCAAGACTCACCGTGGTATTCCCGTCGTTTTCGATTGTGCCGTTCACTTCAAACTTGTTAGCGAGAATTTTAACCTGGTGAATCTTGCCATTTTCCGACTTCACCACAATAATTTGAATCGTGGCCAGAATCATCATCGCCGTTATGTTCATCGCAGCAGTTAAGCAAAATAAAACTTATCTTCTAATCCTAATAACTTTCTAAAATTAACAATGCTTAATTTAAAGATATTATATTGCATTTATTATTAATAATAATAGCAATAAAAATCAAACTGGGAATACCTACATAATTAGTAATGTTCTGTTAATGAAATAACTAAAGATAAACCTGGCAACAATCAAGCGCACATCCTACAAGGTACTATGCCATATTCTCCTCGCAGGCCCTAATCAAACCTTGTTTCATAAAAGCGCGTTTCAGTAAACACTTATTTAGGAAACGGGCACTAATTTCTAGAATGGCCAAATGACGTTGATAAGGCCACATGGGAGAAGTCCGAAACGGAGAATACTAGAGCGTATAACGAAACAGCAAAGAGTACAAAACTAGCTAGGTTATTGACCGTGGTTAGAATCATTAGGCATTTTCCTTTTTAGGAATTTTGCAGCTTGAGAAAATGAAACCTTCATTTTGCGGTTGTTGTTGAGAAGAGAAAATCAGAATTTAAATTTCATGCACCCTTACCTCTAGGGATCACTAAAAACATGCCGTTCAATTAGGCCAATTAGATCTTCATGCTTCACAAATCTACCTTTGATTGCCTTGCTGAGTAGGCATTTTAATATTTGTAATGATCAGGTGATTAAACATTCTTTTGATTGGTACAATAGAATGAGTGATATATTTGATTTCTAATTAATTGTTTATTAACGTCCGTTGCATAGCTAGATTAGGACGGTGCTCCCGCAACAGGATTCGAATTCGTGCTGCCATCGTGAGAGACGGAAATCTTAACCATTAGACCATGCGGGAGCACTATTTGTCTTTTAGATGATTATATTACTTATATTCATCCCAGGATAAGCCGTAATTTTATACGTTATTACGCCTAGTGGTGTGTTGGAACAGATTATCAACAGTAACATCAATTGTGCTAACAAAAGATTTATCTAAGCAGAATATAGAAAGATTAGACATAACCATAACGTATTTAGTTCAATCATCATTTCACTTATTGACGTGCAATATGATTATGTATAATACTCATAAAACAATTTGATAAAAAAAAATTTATCGTATGCATATAACATCCGTCATCTGCTTATCTGCAAATCTGTAACCAACTAGCACACAAAATGTTGACTCACTGATCTTCAAGTTAACTGTGAGTTCTTAATAACTTAATTTTCCTCAAATCGAACCTTCGCAATGAGAGTTTAAGTTTTTGTTATACTAGCGTCGAGCGTCAAGTTATTCGAATGAAGTCTTTTCTGGAAGAAAATGTAAGCGTTTTAAGTGAGAGGTCGATACGCTATTGTTATTCATTTGCATTAAAATTTTTTTTTTATCATATGTGATGTGAAATTTGTAATGTAGTTCATTAACTCATGTTTCAAGCACAAGCTACTGGGAAAATGCAAATAAATATTTTACTACAAATAATAAATCAGTTATGTAATTGAAGTTGAATTTAATTTATTTTTAATTTTCATGAACGATATTTGCAATCTGAGTGACACAATCTCCATTACATCAGCATTACCTCGATTAACTCAACAATTCAGAAATAAATGGACCAAGTAGTGTCATACAACACTTCTGTTTTCGTGATTACATGATGCAATGCAACTGGCCAGGCAGGTTTGTTTCTATTCAAACCCAAATGATTAACCAATCATTCTTCAATATCTTTACTTCCATACTAAGATAATCTAAAGTTGCATTCTTGTCGTTTAATGTAATAAATATTACAGATATTGAAAGATTAAGAAATCGTGACGTAAGACATAAACATAAACATGCAGAGTGTATTTCGTTGTTTTTAATGT
Organism: Hirudo medicinalis; assembly: GCA_011800805.1. Taxonomy (NCBI): domain Eukaryota; kingdom Metazoa; phylum Annelida; class Clitellata; order Hirudinida; family Hirudinidae; genus Hirudo; species Hirudo medicinalis. The sequence continues at coordinate 111,619 of MPNW01000004.1, forward strand.
ATTTTAAGGTTTTTAATAAGTGATAATAACAGTTACATCAATAAGTGTTTGCAATCTTTCCATGACTAAAAAGGTATCTTTGGAGAATTGAAAGTATTTTAGATAAGATTTTTCTTTCGGAATGGGACTTGGGAAATGTTTGAACCCGAGCTTGCTTCGCCTGCACAATTTGTACTTTTTTTTGGGCTCGCGGCGGGAGAGCGCCGAACCACTCGACTCTTTTTCGAGCATTTCTAGAGGTAAAGATTGACTAATCTTTCTATAGAATTCTGTAAAGTACAAGGTATAACTTCCCTGTAATTTTGCGCAAATTGGTACTTTTGTTTGCAGCTTTCAAATCCTCCAATCCCCATCTCACATACTTTCATCTGGCTCACTGTATGGCCGTTTTTATTCTTTCTTTGGTCTCTCCCCGTCAACGATCATCGACCAGTTTGCAGTTTTAATTAAAAAACGATAAATCATTATAATTGTAGACTAATTAAAAGGAAGAAAATTTAATTATGCTCAATGATCAAAAAATTGCTTTGACCAAAAAATAAAATAATAACCTAATAAAAGGAAGTTAATTTAATTATGCTCAATGATAAAAAAATTGCTTTGACCAAATCAATTCAATTTCGTTCGAGTATCTACTCCAATGGCATCTAGGTCAGGACACGTTCTGGAATGTTTTGGCTGTTTTGGAGTTTTGACTGGAAGAAAGTACGTTAGGCACGAAAGTAGACCTTACTGCATACCTTGCTTTGAGAAGGATTATGCCCATAGATGTGCCATTTGTGAGAAGCTGATAAGCGCTGATCAAAAAGTTGGATGATCTTTGTTTTAAGTGCCTGTTAATTATAATTAAAATCAATCTTACTTATATGCAGGGCCGCTGACAGAAATTTAGGGCCCCTATGTTACGTTAATTTGGTAATGGAAAAGCAAAAAAGGTTTTGAAACCCAGGCGGACTCCTGGGCACTTGCCTCTCCCCCCACGCCCATCGGCGGCCCTGCGTAGATATTACTTATTCGTATAATTGTTTCTTTAATTTAGATATTCAATCAATCTCGGAATGCAACAGATTTCGTTGCAAAAAATAAGTTTCATTCTCGCTATATTTGAAAGCGTTCCTGCAAGTGAAGGTACAATCAACAGCAGTCGTTTTGTTATCGTGTTCGCAACCCAGGCTGCACCGTAAAACTAAACCGTAAAACATAACGTCAGAGGTGGTTATTTATTTATTTTATTAAAGTCTGTTCATAACTAGGATGATTTTGACTTGATGGTTAGTGTTAGATGTGGTAAAGAAATAAGAAGTGTTAGAATGGCTAGTATAATAGGTAAATAATTCCCTGCCAATACAAATCCAATACGAATACATGGAACACTAACTAAATCCTGCTGAATACAAATTTAATTTCTTAATTGCTATCAACATCGCTAATGCACAACACATTTAATTGAGAAAACTAATAAATGTGCACTTTTCACCGTCTTCATTGTCAAGATTACTACTTGATATGTGATGTGATTTATTTAGATCGCGTAAATTGTTTATTTTATTAATGTTAGTGTTGCTATCTTCAGAGAATTATTTGCAGCAAATGCTAGGGCATTGGTTACAGTTATAATTGTTACTGTTACTTAATGTTATTAATGCAAGCCTTACATAGTGTATCGTTTCATTCATCACCCATCGTAAAGGATAAACAAAATAAAATAACAATCAAATAAAGAATATAAATATAAAATAAAGAAAGGGATGGATACGAATGCATGCTCACAGTGCACAATTCAAAATAAACCAAGTAAAAATCAGAAGTGACAACCAGAAAGGAAAGTGCTAAGGGAGAAATCCCGCTGGTGGTCGCCCAATAAGAAGCATGAACTTAAATGGGTGCAATAAGTATTAATATAAGGAATTGAACACAGTAAATTAAAGAAATGAGTGAAGTGTTTTTTTATGGATAGGAAGTATCCTTTAAAGAGAACTTCTACCATGACGTCTGTTTCTCTTGTTCGAATTGCAAGTCGAACTTGATCGAGCGGCCATTTGCCAATAAAAATAACAACCTCATCTGCATGAATTGTTATGAGAAGATGCCTCACTCTAAATGTTGCGCATGTGGAGTCACTTTCAAAAATGGCAAGCCGCTATAGATTTTTTTTTATGTTATTGTATTTAAACAGCTTTTGTTAACAATATTGTCCCTATTTTGTATTATTACTGTAATTCCTAGAATTATTATATAAATCATATCGATCTTGCTAATTAAACCCTTATTAGTATGATTATATTAATATATTATTTTTCAATATAAATTAATGTTACGACAAAAACACATTTTCAAAATTTGTAATCTTCTACATTTAAGGACAGGTTACTCTAGAATTTGCAGGCAGACATTGGCACGAAGAGTGTTTCAGGTGCAAACAGTGCAGATCCATCATCAGTACGGACAAATTCATATCGCAGGAAAATGAACAACTTTGTGCCTCGTGCTTTGAAAAATATTGCGCTCCGAGATGTTTTAAATGCAACAAGGTAATGTATTTAATTGCAACAATAGCCAAGTAATAAAAGTAGCTACTTAAGTAATTCATGAGTTACTATTAAATGTTGCAGGTTAAATTTAAGACGTTCAATTTAAGATCATTACAGACGGACTAGGAAGCAGTTAATTAAAGAACACATCGTAGCATTCAGCACAAGTCCTAATAATGAGTCAATCTTAGCCAATCTTAACGAACGAAAGTTGTCGGGATGACTTTAATGAATATATTAGGGATTATCCTAACTGACTTTTGCAGATTTCTCAGTTAATAGACTGCAATTGAAACTGGCACCATTGGTTTAAGTCACTATTTGTTTTATTGTTGCTGCTTCACGGCGGTATCAGAGGTCTTACGAACCCAATGTCTGTTTAAATAATTAAATAAAACCTTTGCAAACTTATTATTACATTGTTGTTTATAATTAGTTGTTGTTATTATTAAATGTTGTTAATGCTAATTAGTTGAAATCATAATTAATTGTTGAAATCAATTTATAAACTAAAGATCCTTTATTGTCTCCAAATACTGGAATACTATTCAAACTTTATTATATTACTTGTCTTCCTCCAACCTAGGGAAAGAACCTCTGCTAACTTTAAGAGCCTTCAACACAGTCGCTTGTATGATATAAACTGCAGAATACAAAAACAATTTTTAATTAGCGATATCCTTACCAATACAGATAGCAAAAAAATAACTTGTTTAATTTTTTATGAAGATCATCATCGCAAGCGGATTGAAAGTCAATGGGACTCCGTGGCATTCAAGTTGTTTCGTTTGTCAAGTTTGCAACAGCTCTTTGACAAACAGTAAATTTGTGACAAAAGGCTGCGACTTTTATTGCGATTCCTGTTACAATGAAAAATTCGTCAAAAAGTGTACTCAATGCAACAAAGCAATTACAGGTCCGTTATTTTTTTTTTTTGCATTTAGCGCAATTTTTAAAATTCAAAGTTGGCACTACAATAAGGGAACTTACAAAAGAATTCACGGTCCTGAAGATATTCAAACTTTAAATGTCCTTGTTTTCCAGGAGCAGATGATTCACGCTGCATTTCTTTCGATGGCAAAAATTGGCATTATGGATGTTTCATGTGTTGTCGCTGCGAGAAAAGTTTGAGCGAAAAGGGATTTGTTATGTCGGACGATAGACTAATGTGTCCACTCTGTGCCCAAAATGCTTGAGTAAATGTGACTTCAGATATTTAATTCTGACAATAACTCCCAATATCAACACCAACATCACAATTTAGATGTTTATCAACTTGTTGGATTTGCATATCTTAAAATTCCGGTTATCAGTAGCGAATGTCAAAGCATTGTCGAACTTTCTGTCATAATGACATTCAATCAGCAGGAAATATTTCCTCCATAGATGATGATGATTACTAATATATTAATATGATTTATATATAATGCATATATCTATAAATCTTATTACATTAAACAAATTATTATTATTTACATTAAATTACAATAATAATATAATATAGATATATTCAGGGCCGCCGACAGAAATGTCTGGCTCCTACGTCACGTCGATTTGTTAATGTGCTCCCAACACCTGTCAGCTTGCCCCTTCATATTTTTCTAAATCTTTATAATTCACAACTAATTTATTGATCATAATACAGCACCAGTAAATTAGGAAAGCACCACACTCTCAGTTAATTCACCCTAGCGACACACTCCAGCACAAATCTATGATTTCCGGTATCTGTTAAGCAGTCTGACCGACTTTAGCTTTGCATGAATCGGCTCTTGGATGTGCTTCGATTACTTTTTGATTTATCCATAACCACAACTTGGTTAATATTTGTTGATTATTTCCTTCCTATTGAAAAAAAAAGGTGAACCAACTTACCATGTAACTTACATGTACCCATGTAGCCAAATCGGCGGCTCACAACCTAAAAATATAGGCATACTTAAGAATTGGTTGATCACTAATCACCATAGATGAAGAAAAATACATCACTTTTAATAACATAAAATTTTTTCTTAACATCACTACTTGCTTTTAGAAGACAATAACATGACCTTATCTCGAATTTAGTTTTAATATTGCAAAACGAAAAATTAAGTGCTTGGATAACAAAAACTGGGTAACAGATGGTCACTAAGCTAGAAGAATCACATTTGCACTGCCTGACGAACATGCAATCCTCTAAAACTCTAAAGATATAAATAGCCACATAGATCAAATTGTGATATAAACTCATCAGGTGTATAATCAACGAAATTATAAACCATTCCTCTTGACTTATATCTGTATCCTGCATATTCATGACAAAAAATCTGAGACCAGAAAAATACACTCCCAAAGGACATGACAACATAAAAATTCAAACAATCCATTGAAGGTTTTCAAAAGATAGCCATTTGAAGAGGACAATCATTCCACTAAACCCGTTCTCAAATCCAATGTTGTAAATGTCAGATCAATTTAGGCTCAGTTAAACCAGTTGTGCTTAAAACAACAAAACAAAAGTTTGGAAAATATTAACAATAAGCTTTCAGTGGTCATTAGTTGACAAAAAAGAAAAGAAAATCAGGCAAAATAAAAATTAGCATTTGAGTGGTTATTCCATATGAATGCAGAAAAAGGACTTGCAGTCTTGAATAAATTATGATAAAAGATTGACTGCTACAAGAACAAATACTTAGAATCCAAAATATTTTCTTGAAACATCCAGTATTCTGAAATGTTAAAATCCCATGACCAGCAGCAACTTTGACAATGAAAGGTTTGAAAATCTTGAAAAGATATTCTGGCATGTCCAAACGTGTCTTCAATATTGCAGTCATTTTTAAACTAAAACAAATATGTAGAGAAAAATTGCAAAAGAGTTTAACAACAAATGACTCATCCTACTTTTTTTATTGAAAACTTTGGAATGTTGACTTCAACTAAAAGTGACAAGCTCTTCGAGCAGACAATTAGAAGTACAAAGGATTTACAATAAAGCTCTCATTGTAGGAACTCAAAAAATTTAAAAGAAAGTTCACATGTGAAAACTTAAGAGACATTGGATACCTTATTGGATACAAAATGTACATTCAATAAACCACAAGCTAGTCCTGTTAATTTGGAGAAATAATGCAATAATCATGCATAAGCTCTGAGACCCATCAATACAAAAAATTGATAAACTAAGTGACGAAACAAAGACGTAATGTTTAAATGATTATTGCTGTCATGTAAGTCATATTAAAAGACAATGACCTAATAATAAATGGCAAACTTCAATAATGTATTCAATGCAGTCATTAAATAAATAAGTGAATGACACCTACAAGCAAGACTTTAATGTAGACATTACATAATGGTGATTTAGGTGAAAATATAGAAAATGCAGGTACTCATAACTTAAAATATAACATTCCTTCTGAACCTTCTTTGATATGAAACTTAAAGTCAAATATCCAATAAAGGTAATAAAAAAAATGATGAAACACTATAAACGAAATATGAGATACCCTCTATAAATCCCTCCAAACTCCCTTTGAAGTCATTGGACTTGCAGCATACCTTTAATGATGAGAGTCATTTGCATGCATTGAAGTGAAGGATTGAATACAACAAGATCCTTCTCTCTCCAGTGAAGTGGAGGCAAAGGCACAGAAGAGGGTGAGGGAGAAACAAAAAAGTTAGGCTCGGCATAAGGCCTGACCAGTTTCAGATCATTTGATTCATTCATATGGTGACGATAGAAAGTCTTTATAGCATTAGTGCTACCTGGACTTGTACTAATCTTATTATTCAGAGAAGTGGAGTGTTTTGAATTTTCAACAAAACTCCTCCCATTTCTTGTGGCACAATCTTGAAAACTCCTTTTTATGGACTTTTTGTATGTTTCTTTGCTGGCAATGAGCTGGTTTTTAGGATTGTAATGACCCTGAATTGGCTGTTGATGAGACAGACTATACTGCTGATTCTGCCTTACCATTGTCTTGTAATACAATCACTAAATTCATTGAAATGTCCACAGAAATGGAGCAGCATTGATGTCTAATCTAATAAATAACAAAATCCTATTATGAACGATTTAATAGTGCATGAAATACGAATGTCGACGATTTAAATAATAAGACTAAAACCTCAATCTTCTCTTTCGTCCGTTATTTTCTAAAGTTTTCGAGGCCGAAAATTGTTCCAGGGCGCTTAAAAACCAAATTAAGTTCATTCAAAAATAAAAGAAACTAGAGCATCCACGGAAATACAACTCAGGTGGCAAAAAAGGCAGGCGACATGAAGTTAATTTTTATCCAGCAAGATTCAAACTACTGCTCAAAGCGAATGTAGAAAAACTAACTTACAAGCAACTAAATCGTTATTTGGAAGCCAAAACAATTACAAATAGGGACATTTTCCGAGCGATTACGAAAACAAACACAAAGCTCAAACACAACGACCCTTTTGCAACATAAATCTCACTTTGATCTTACTCCGATCTTCGTAACTTCGTAAGTGGTTAAAATTTCACACAACCAGCTTTGCCGTTAATTTGTGAAATTTATTTTTCTTTAGATCACCAAGAATCAGGACTTTCAATCTCGGCTGCGTCATCAACCGTCTCCGCTTTAAAATAGTAAATCACTTAAATATTTTCGAGTCTCGACATTCTATGAGGCATGCACAAATCTTATACATGTTTTAATCTGAATCTTAATGCCTTATTATTAGCACCAAACCTATAACAAGTAAGAAAAATCGCCAATAAAATCACCTGTTCAGCTAACATAACATAACATAGCATAACAATTACTGACAGTGGTTAAAGAAGACCGAGATCTGTGTGATAACCACTCTTTACTCTTAATTTCTAATATCCATATTTACTTAGGTTTACTTTAAATTCATCTACTGTATCCGCTTTTATGGCATCCTTATCTAATTTATTCCATATGGAAACCACACTTGTGCTGAAGTAATTATTTTTTAAGTTTCCCGAGCATTTGTCTACACTGAAAAGCATTTGCCAATCTTCTGCCCATTTGAATAATATGTTAAGGTCTTCTTGCAGTATATTCACGTCTTTTCTGCAGACTCTCCAAGCTAATTTGGTGTCGTCAGCAAACTTAGATATTTTAGACAATATTCAATCTAAATCATTTACTTATATGCAGAACAACACTAATCCTTGCGGGACATCGCTTAACACAGGTTGCCATTAACTAAATTCCTCCCATTCCTATCTTTTGTTTCATATCTCTCAACCAGTTTGTCAATCAGCCAGTGTAAAAGTTTGCCTTCATTTATACATGCGCCGATCTTTTTTGTCAGCCTTTGATGGGGTACCTTGTTGTGACGTGGTTAGCCCAAGAGCCTTTCACTTCACAGGTTCGCATTTATAGATTGACTGGAGACACTAACTAGCAACCAAAAATCTTTATTCGATAGAAAAATCAATGATAAAACTGCTAATTAGCTCTAACTCTAATTTCAATTTCTACTGCGACTCCCTCGTTTACCCCGCGTCTCTGAACCTGTCTATGAAGCGCAAACAATTCTTGAACACTTGTTTTGGGTTCAAACCATTAACACTTCCATACATTTCGCACGCTTCGCATTTTTTAAATCCTTCATACTTCTTGTAGCCATTTTCAGCGAAACGTTTACTAGAGTGATAATAGATTCCAAGAAAACCCGCGGATGACACAAAATTCGGAAAACAGAATAATAAAAAATAAACAGCTAATGATGATTTACTGAACATTTTTGTTCAATTAATTAGTGACCAGATGACGAGATGTGTGATACCACATTCTCAAATAAATTTCAAACTGCTGAGAGCTGAAAAGTCTCTAAGGAGGATGACACTTCTTCACTGAGGCGTCCACAAATTACGTTATAAAATGTTTTTTTACGAACATGACTTAGGAAGTAAAAATGCGGCACCTCGGACTACAAAAGCAGAGAAGCAAAAATTGGTCCAGACAACCTTCCTCATTAAATAGTAGGACTTCGTAACAAAAGTTATCCCCCCCAAAAAAATGTTTTGTGATTTCAAGGAATTTTAATTTTTTTTACTATCTAAAGCTTTTCAAAGCTAAAAGCACACTTTCATTTTTCTTAATTCATTTCATAGGTTTCAAGAAAATAACTAACAGTTAAGTAGTTTTGTTAGCTGTTAGCGAATCGCTTGTTGGACCGCAAAATAAAATGTAACGATCTTGCATGAACTCCAATTCTTTCGAGAGATTTTGACAGAGGTCCTTCATATTATTTTCTTTCATTTCCTTCAATTCGTCGTTTAATCTTTGAAAAAAGTGGTTTTATGTTAATTAATCATATCATTTTACATAATCACATTAGTTAATTATCACTTCTTGTTCCAATTTTTATAATTTAATACTCAGAATTACGCTATTTAGACTAATTAAGAAACATAAATGTTAATAGTCAACAATGAAAACCTAAAATATCTAACAACTCAAAATCTTATCTCCCCATCGACATGGCTTTTGAAGACTAAAGCCCACATGGTCCACATGTATAAACCTGTTCGAATGTGTCTATGACTCGTCACCCGCTCCTCAAAACCATAAGTCATAATAAATAAATACAGGCATAATAATATAATTTTGAGAAAGCATTTGATATTGTTTCAAATCCGATTTATCGGCGAATTGCGATTCTACGGATTAGGCGTATCTTATTTAATTGCCTATCAGATTTTCAGATTTTCTACTTGTTCGTATTCAACATATCAGAATGAATGAGCTATCAGATCCAATCAAGATCGCAAGTGGAATTTCTCAAGACGGAGCGTCCTGGACCCATAAACGAAGAGGAAGACTTCTTGGTCCCCCATAGTGTCAAAAATCAAACTATTTGCAGAAGACATCAAATTACATGAGGATCTTAAATCTGATGGGTTATAATTACAGCTTAACATCACAAAGGAGCATGATTTGCTCAGTTTTAGGCCCATAATTCCATAAGATGACCCCCATTTAAGGACAATTGCTGACTGTAGAGGGTTCACATTGTTAGAGATCTTGTCATCATCGATTTAGACTTGAAATCTAGATCACATTGAAAATTTAACTCACAAACTTCCAAAAGATCCTAGTTACTAACTGATTAAACAAAAACATTCTTATTAAGGCATTTTGTCCATAAGTTAGACCCATACTAAAATACTGCTCTCAGGTTTGGAACCACACCAAAGATACTTAATAAACGATATAGAAAAAGTTCATAAAAAATTTTACGAAAGTACTCCAATCCTTACATAAATTTCAACTATCAGACTGAATATCAAGACTGAATATCTGAAGACAACTATCAGAAAGAAACTGATAGACTGAAAGCACTGAGCATCAAATCTTTGGAAAATTGTAGACTGACTGCGAATTTGTGTATTTCAGAATTTCAGTTTTCAGATTTTTAAGGGTTTTTGTTTCAACTGGACATATTGACTTTCCACGCTGCACTTGTTATCCAAATATGAGGGACCACTCAGCCAAATTATGGTCTGAGTTTTGCTCGATTGACTAAATATTATTATATAAATTTTATATAAATATTATATAAACTAAATATTATTTTTACATAGACTAATCAGAGTTTTGAACTGTCTGCTTGAATACATTGTGGCACCATGCACAATCATTTCCAGCCTTAAGGTGTAGGAGAATATAATTTATCACCATCCCTTGCTTATGTCTAAATACTGATTTATTACTGTATATTTTTGTTTGATTTTGCTCCCACCTGCAATTATTTTGTTTTCCCACTGCATTTAATTTTGGAATCTTTTTAAATCCGAATCCGCTAAGAATCCGTGGTCTTCCGTTTGAAGATATAAATAGTTGTACGTTAATGGTACCTGATATATTTATATAATATGCTTATATTCTAAACAAGTTGTCAAACTGACTCCAAAATAATTAAATCACAATTAAATTATTTTAACTAAATTAAAACAAATTGAATGATAAAATATCTATTCTTCCTAAATCTAATTCAACTTATCGAGAACGTACGTTAATAAACCAAATACCTCTTGCAGTAAATATCATTATCAGGAAATTCTGAAAGAGTGTTTTTGAGTCTTGCGAGTCTTTCGGTTTCTTCTACCTTGTTTAGGTGTAACATCATCATTCCTGCGAAGAAATGTAAGATCGTTAAATGTTTAGATTACATTCTAAAATCTTAAAGCAAGCAATCTAATATATATATATATAAAGCTAAATAAAATTTAAAGTTTCACAAAATGAGTTCCATTTTAACCTTCTAATTTATCTTTAACAGCGACTCTATCTCGACTTTTTTTTTCAAAATTTTTAATCTCTGCATAAACAATTTAAAAAATAATACATTTAAACCACAGAGTGCATGTCAATCTTTCTTTTCAGACTAAATAATTATCCATATGGGGAGGAATGGCGAAAGAGTGTTCCATGACAGATCATTGATAACCTTTAGTCGTCTCAGCTATCTCAGACACTACAGAGATTAATTTGTCTTTGATCCAGGCCTTCCTTTCACTGTACCATTTCCCAGCGAGATCGTACTTACTAAGAAATTCATCTGATATTTTCTTGAACGACTTCTTGAAAGCCTCCATGGAATTTTCTATAGAATTCTAAAATCATCTTAAGTAATTGGATAATTAATTTGTTGTTCGTCAACATTTATTTTTATCGCAAAATGTTTGATGAATTTTGTTTAGTTACATGTGATTAAGTTTTCGATTTATAGCAGTGAATGTAATAAATGGTTAAATCTATACCAATTTATTATTTGAATTCACAGCAATCTTGACCAAAAGCATTTTTTGTTCATCGATCAGGCTGTAATGCTCATCCAAATTTTGTACTTCCCGTTCGATGGACAAAAACTCACATTCCTGAAAAAATCATTATCATCATCACAACGATTATTTGCAATTGTTTCTTCAGAGTTAAGCAATAGAGACCAAATCGTTTAATTTCTTTCTATAGTCTTTGTTGAGTCCTTCAACATCAGGTAGTTGTGCCGAGTATTCCTCAATGTGACTTTTCACTAACAATACCAAATTATATTAATTAGCCTGTTAATAACAACAACGCTGCCAAATAACAATCAATTAAATATATCAATAAATTAATTTATGAAAATCTATAACTAGCCAAAGTTATAATCACAGCAACTTAATCTTTCGTTAAGTTATTATCTACAATTCTTCTCCATATTTCAAATCTATCTATCCTTCAAGTTCATCATCTACCCTCACTTGTGTTTAATAAATTAATCAATGGGATTAGTTCAAAACTTTTGAATCAAAAGAACCATTTCATCCAAACTTTTACCTTCTGATAGAAATCCCTTTCTGTCCTCTAAAATTTTTTCTGACGACTCTATTAGTTTAAAAATACTGGTCAAATCGTCATTTGAGGACATATCAATGCGAAACAAGCAACTCAAGTTAAAGCAATAAATGTCGTCTGCACTTTCGCGCTTCTATTACACAACATTTATTGTCAAGTGTGAATATGTTATCATTTAAAAAAAATTTCCCCAATTGCGATTGCCATTTCCGATCTTTATGCATTTATGTGTCTTACGTATTAATGTTATTAAGATCTTTAATTTGATAATGACTGAATTATATTAACCGTTACGAAGATCAGTTCAACCCTCTTTATTCTTTTCTTCAATTAATAAATTTGATTTTTTTAATAGTATTTTAGAAACAAGTTACTTAATTAATGGTTAATAACCTAAATTATTAATATTTAATTTTAGTATATTTTTTCTGGTTCTTACGCATCTTGGGGATTTCCAAATTTCCGATCTGTGAATGTTTTTATGTTTTTAATGTGACTTTAATTTTAGTGCAATTTTGAGGTGGTTGTTTTAATTGTTATAATTTAATTGAAATTAAATGTGTTTGATATTTTTTTTAATTTTCAACTAGTCAGAGGCTTACTCAAAACTGAGTTTCCTGGAGCTAAAACTAAAGCTAAAAGTTAGATTCCTCTTTCGATTTAATGAATATATAAACATTGATTACCTGAAAAAGACAATAGAAGATTTCAAAGATCGAATGGAGAAGTCAAGTATTGATTACCAGAATGAAATTGAGGCATACCAGAGGAAAATAAAAGGATATGAAATATTGAGTAAGTCACGCTTTAATATTTCCAAGGATCAAATTAGAATTGTCGCTATTTACGTGATAAAAAGTTTATTTTTATTTGTTTTAAAATAGTAATTTATAAAATTCAAAATTAAAAGGATTAGCTTCTAATACTGCTCAGATACTCTATATAAGAAAAATTTGGATCAGTGCAAGAGTCAGAAGTTACTCATTAAACAAATGGACGAGAGAATGATGAGGTTGGAGAAGCAGCTGGAAGAAAGTGAAAAAAAAGGCTCTCAATTTAAAATGCAAACATTGTGTGGCGTGACCTCAGCTCAACTGCAATTTAATATTTCTACAACTGCTTCAAATGATCAAGAATCATTAAAAGACTTAGAAAATGATGATAATAATGATGAGAAAAAACAACTGAATGAGTTTGTGGGAAGTAATGAAATTGACCCAGGAATAAAATTGAAGACTTCAGAAGAATTTATTCAGTGGCCTGAGGACAGGAGGAAGGATTTCAGACAAAGTGAATCCAAGTCGAGTAGCTTTAGTTCATTTGTGAAAATTAATGAGAGCCCTGTTGGAGATGATGCTGATGAATTTAAACTCAATTGGAGTGATGATGACAAAGATGCTCGAGATGTCAAGATGTTTGATCAATTTTCTGAAAACATTGATACATTAATGGAACCAAAAGAAAAGGCAAGTGTTGCAATCTTTGCATAATAATTAATATAATTATTAATTAGCCTTTCCATGATGTTGCCTGAGCATTTATAGCCTGCCTCTGAAGGCTGTAACTCACTAAAATAATTACCTGATTTCACATATTTAAAAGATCTTATCATGCTACAGGAATCTCCAAGAAATGCTACTCTTGAGTTAGAGCTGAAGGCAATGATGGAAAAACTCAAAGTCTTTGAGCCTTCCAGGATTGCTCCAAAAGGCCAAATATCTGATTTTTTCGTAGACATCGCACATCTTACCAAAAAAATGCTCCAATTCTATGGACGTTCACAAGCTATTCAGGTTATTACAAAAATTGTATCCTTACAGAAAGTGTTAGCTCATGTCATTCCTCAAGACTTCTTGCTAAACAAGAAGCTGTCTTATAATTGACTTAAATACTTTGCTTATGTTGCTTGTTTTATTTATATTGCCTTATCCTTTTGACATGCTCAGAAATAAATAAGTCTGAGGCATAAGTTTGAAATGCCACTTAGAGCTTCAGTTGATAGATCCAATTTGATTTTGGAGTTGGGGTTTAATGTCATCATGAATATAATAACCATTATCATTGATAATTTGATTATTTTGCTACCTTCATTATCATTGATTCAATTTGCTTCAGATGATTTTAGAGAAATTTGAAAAAGAAAATAAAGAACTCAAGGCTCAACTGAATTTCAAAGACGGGTATTTCTTGCCTTCTTTATTTTCTTTCTATGTGCGAGTGTTTATTAATGAATGTATTATGCTTTGTCTGACTTTTTTGTCAAATTGTTTTGTTAAAATAAAATATTTTTTCAGTTTTGTTTTTATTATTTTTATTTTGTCAGTGTGAAAATTGAACGGGTTGGGGTGGAATCGATTGATGAAGAAAAAAACGAAATGCAGCAGAGGATAGCTGAGGCATGTTCTAATCTATTCTTAAATTATGTTACCATCAACTCTCACAAACGTTACCATCCTTTTACCATTAATGATAATATCAACGTATCTCTCAATTATTACTTTCACTATTCATTTCTCTGTAGCTCACATCTTGCAAGCAGGCATTGATGAATATGATGGAAAGCAAAGAGAAACAGTTGCTCCAGTTGAAGCAGCATGTTAGGTCTTTGAAGATGAACATTGAGAAGATGAAATTGGCCTGCAATCGAGTTTCCACATATTCGCAGGAAAACTCCAGGATATGGCAGAAAGATTATTCCAAATTGCAAGTCAGTATTTTACATCTAGGATAAAAACAACAACAACAACAACAACAATAATAATAATAATTCAAATTAATATTGTACCTATTAAATCACATTTGGTTATTTTAGTATCAATTAATAACTGATATTTTTATCTATTTTTATTTCTTTCCTCCTTTATTTGCTTTGATTGTTCTCAGATGAAGATTGTGAAACCTTTGGTTTCTTCTGAAGGAATAATTAAGCAAATAATATATCCTTCAAATGGTTATCCAAATCATATTTTCAATTATTAATATTCATATTCAAGTTCATCTATACATTGCATTGATAATAATCATACCAGTAAAGACAAATATTTGAATGTTTTACTTCTGATCAGCATGTGACATTTTCATTCAGGAACAACTGAAGAAAACCTGTGGAGAAAGGGATCGTGAAATGCAAGAGGTCATTAATCTGAAATCTGAAGTCAGGCACCTCAAGCGAAGATTGGAAGACTTGATGCATCTTAAACTGGTCACACAGGTGCTACATTTTGTACACATACGATTGAATATTTGCATAATTGTGTTATAATTTCCAAACAATATGCGTTCTGAAAATCAATTCAGTTTGATGACTATGATATAGGCATCAACATTGTTTAACACCAACATTTAATTTTGCTGTAAACATTGTAACAGAGTGATAGGTGTGATTCAAGTGAGGTCGACATTCTGAAGCAACAGGTTTTTAAATATTTTTGAAAATCATCGACTTCATTGTGTACTACTAACAATAACAATAATAGTGATAGTCATTGTAAGTTATATTATTGATATTTTAAGGTAGTGTATAATGTCATGCACTTTTAAGGAAATGCTTTAATTTATTGACAAAAGTTTTTAGATACTTAAAACTTTTAAGAAAACTAACAGATTATTATAATGATTTGTAAATATTCTTTGTTAATGTTTTAGAACTTCCTCTAAATTATAAATCAAGTTATGACAACTATGATTCACCTTTTTATAGATTGCCGTATACATGGAAGATTTTAATAACGAAAGGCAAGACAGAGAAAAGGCCCAGGCCTTGGTTGAGAGGCTTCAGAAGAAACTTGATGGGCTCTCAAAGAGTGTTGGTGTCATTACATTCCTTTATTTTTCAAATATAGGACATCCAAATAGCCTGTTACTAAATTGATTGATGGCTGTGATGACAATGATGACCAGTTTGTTTATTGCTATTTGTGATACTAGCTTCTACAGTTTTTTTCGTAAAGGGGGATTTTCATAAAAGTTAAACAATGCTTTAATTGGCTTGAAAATACTTCTCCAAATTAATTTTTCAGTTTTCTGAACTTAGCACTGAAAATACAAAATTGTTGGAAAATTACCACTGTGCCACATCTGTGCATCAAGTTAGTTATTTTAAAAAGCTATATAGACCCCAAATTTAGAAAGTGCTTTAAAATTAGGCAAAGGAAAATAGCCAAGTTTTAGGATATCACCAATAGATTACTCCATTCTTCCAAACTCCAATAATGCTTTTGCTTGTGTTAATTGTTACTAATTAATTAATTCCAATCAATTAAAAGCAGGCTCCCAGTACTGCAAGGATCTTCAGAGTAACAAATCAGAGGGGTCCTAATTGTCTTGGAACAACACTCCACCCAACTGCCCCCCAGGAAGACTCAATTGTGCACCCTATACCATGGCAGTGCCCCAGCTGCACCTTCATCAACAATGGGTGGATTACCTATTGCATGGCTTGCGACCATTCCAGATATTGAGGTGTACAAACTACTACCATTATTGTTAATGTCATGAAAAGTTTTGTTTTTTTAAATTAACTGAACCAGACCATTTATTAGCTGTTTACTAGATTTTCTTTGTAACTTCAATTGACTTGCTTGCAAAAAATTGGAACTCACTAAAGAAAATTATCCATTTGGTGATAACTTTTAAACACTGTAAAGGTTAAGTGGCAGCTTACATTATGTAATATCAACTCTAGCATTTCTGATGCTAAAAAAACAATTACAATGTCTCATCTATAAGTATTTTATTGGGCTAAACAAGAACACAGAACACCATTCCACATGAGTGATTAGAGAATAAGTCAACCAGAACAGAAATTTAATGTTGAAAAGACTTCACAAGGAGGAGGTTAAGTAGAGAAAATTTGATTCTAGCAAAACTAATTTATAGAATGTTTCTGGAGTCTGCTGGCTTGTCAAATATTCTTAACTTAGTAGTCCTAACTTTGAAAAGTTACAGCTCTATCAGCCTTCTCAACAATAAGTAGCCAATTGGCAGAGTATCAGCATCACCATAAGGTGACAGACAATTGATAGTGCCAGAGAAATCAAAGGGATTCTAAGAGCAAATGTTCAGTTCTAAACCTCCCAGTAGCACAAGTGACTTCGAGATCTTCAGTACAATGTACCTCAAAAAGTTTATCGGAGTAGTTAAGGAAAGCCATGAAACAAGAGGAAGTTGAGAGCTGTGATAGGTTGTAAGAAAAAGTGAATTTTGAAAAAAAAAAAAAATAATATTTGGAAAACGAAGTTGAAGGTCTCCAACAAATGACAAACCTAGAAACAAATTGATAACATCAACAATAACATTTGCATCAGACTTTGAACGTCGTGTGGACATTTTACACTATAACAATGCGAATATCCAATAAAACAATGACAACAATAATATCAGCAGGGAGCTCCACACTGCCCTGAAGCAATTAAGACTCCACCTGTTGTTCTCAAACAGGGTGTGAAGCAACATGGGAATAATCATCATCAGAACTCACAATAAAGGATGTCCTTAGGTGCTTAAAAACAACAGTTCACAAATATAAAAGTAATGTATGAGAACTGATGGTTCTATTGAAGTGATATGATTGCAAGTGTTGTTAATGAAAAGATAATGACAAAGCCAGTCTATTTCAAAAATTTGAAAGGAAACATCAAATCTGCTTGATGCCTACTTTATTTTAAAAAAATGTTTTTTGCGTAAAATTTCAACCGTGTTATTGAAAAGAGAAGGAAATCACTGATAAAACAAACAATAATTACAAGAAAAACCAGTGGTACACAACTGTTTAAGACAGTCAATGGAGATCTTATTTGAGAATTGTGATGCCTTAACAGTAACAATGGAACTGAGAATGTATAAAATTAATGATAATTGTTCCACAACAACAAGCAGACACTGATTGCCACCTCAGAAATTATGGGAAGTGGCTCAAGTGATGGCAATAAATGATCATGAATCTGTCCTCACCATTTGTTGCCTCAATCTCAAGAGTTAGGGTTGGGAAAATTTCACAAACGTCCGTAGTGCTCGATGTTTTTAAAGTTCATCGATTGCAAAATTTTCAACGTAACATAAAAAAGAAAAAATGTTGGAATTAACTTGAAGTCTAAAAAATGCCAAACCTCTTTCAAAGAGGTTTCAAATAAAACCAAACCAAACTCTTGCTTAGATTGTCAGTGAAGGAAATATTCGAGCCACTCACATCACTGGCCGTTAGCCATTTGTTCTGCGATTCTCTCTATTTCAGCCTTACAAGGTATGTCTCGACCTTCCCCTCCTCCACCTTTTCTGACATCATCAGAATAAGCAGGTCTCTGCTGAGGACTCAATGAATGCTTGCCTCCTGCATAAGGTCGAACATGCCTTCCTGGTGGGTTGTAGAGAATGAGTTATGGATGAGGATTGTGTAGGCAACACGATAATATTTAAGAATGCCAACAATTGATATATAACTAGAGCAGATTTTGACCTCTAGCAGAGCCACGGCCTCTCATATCATCACCCTGATAACGATCATCTGGATAATGACCCCTTTGGGCCTGGTCACCATAACGGTTGTCCATGTCAGACGTTGCAATCCTAGTACCCAGACCTTCCTGATACTCGTTATCTGAAATGTCACAAAAGAAATATAACAGAAATGATCTGAAGAATTCATAATGAGTGCCAACTTTGCAGGCTCTGGCGATTCCCCAACCAACGACCTTGACCTCTGTTCCCACGGTAACCAGGCCTGCCCCTCTGACCTCTTGACTTTCCACCTCGAGTGTCCTCTCGCTCTGATTCAGATTCTCTGCAAAGATTTTTAAAGAAAATGTTAATTTCTTTGTGCATACAAATTATATTTCTTTATTTTGGATTGCATTATACCTGGGATATTTGGAATACCTTGGGGGAAATTGTTCCCTGGTGTTGCTAATGCTGAGGTCTCTCAACTGTGCATCCAACTGCCTCTTCTGTATGGTCAGCTGTTCGACTTCCTGTTACAAAAACATCAACAAGACTTGATGTAGTGCTTATAAAAAAATTACAACATTCTTAATAAAATATTTAATAGTGGTAAATTTCACTTAATGCACAATGCATTTTACTTAGAGATGTCCAATCAAGTTCAAAATAAAATTTATAAATAGTAATTGTAAGTTGCCTCAAGATTAAGGCTACCAATGATATTATCTGTTGGGTTGCATGCAATGTTGCATGGTAAATGTTAAATGGTAGAGCGGTTAAAAAGTGCCTTCACATCCTATCAGGATACATAAGGCACTCAAAAGATTGTCTAAATACAAATACAAAGTAAAGCTTGAGATTATTTTATATTGTTATGTGTTGCATTCCCTTGCAAATAGTGAACAAAAAGCGCCTGATGAAACGCACATGCTACACAAATAAACTACATTCACATTCACTTTGTCATTGGTTATCAATTAAAAGAAATTTATATTTTGAAGTTGCTTTAATTAAACATTTTTAATTTGATTTTTGTTTTAATTTCAACTGCTGCGTTGTTCATTCTTTATGCAATGTTTCCTCTTAATAATTCTTCCTAGTAACAAATTTGAAAAAATAAATGCTGTCGCAAAATCTATTTTAACAAACAATAAAATATTTCTCATTGAAGAACTACATGCTGATTAAATAAAGAAAACATCCAAGTTATTATTTATTAAATGTTTTAAGATCAACAAAATTATTGTTAGAAGGCACGTGTCCTACCTAAACCCGTTTTACCTAAATTGTGAAAACTGATCATTGTATTCATAAAAAATATGATATATATCATTTCTTCATGTCTGAGGCCTAAATTTGTACATGGCATTCCCTTCTCCGGGCAGAGAAAACCCCTCCCACTGTGTCTTGATGAATAAAATAATACCTTGAGATGATTAACTTGGTAGTTCAGGAGGAGCTTGGCATTGTTAATACTGTCTGCAGTTCCAACAAAAATGAATGGCACAGAAGACTACAAAAGTAAATTATAATCATTTCACTAATGTCACAAATATGTCCAAAACTAACATGAATGAAATATCAATATCACTGCCGCCACCTCGTTGATGCTCGAGCTCTGTGGTTCCTCGGGGAACTCATCGTTCTTAATCTTGACTCTGAGAACTCCTGATCGATCAACAATATCCTGGATATGGTGACCGTTCCGACCAATCACTCGGGCTTTCAAGTAACGACAAAATTAAAATTAATGAAGCTTTAAAAGTCCATTGCATTATTGAATATCAAATAATATAGTGAATTAAATAATACTGTAATCAGATTCCAATTATCCAAATCATAAACCCTGGGCGAATACCGCCCGGAAGAATTTTGAGTTATGATTAATATTGTGCACAATTGGAATGCCAATACCAGTAATAGTAAATCAAATTAATAGTCTGAATCAGAAATAACACTTTCAATTCAAGCATTAGATTGACAGAATTCTGAATTCCAAAATATGATAATGATGGCAATTTGAAACTTACAGATGAAATTTTTTGGAAGATTGATGGTTTCCTTCTTGAATTCAAGCAATGACCTGGCAGCAGCAACTGCCTTTTGTGACTGTAAAAGAAGTGGGCCAGTTGATAAAGATGGATAAAAAACAAAAACATAACAAGAATGACCAATAGGCCCAAAATTCTCAGCAGTTTTGACGTTATTATGTCGATCATCTCATCTCAAACTAACATCTCCGTAGATAGTAAAAGTGCCAGTGTTTTCATCCAGTTCAATTCCCTTGATGCCAGGCACTTGTTTTGCCTGCTGGATGTTGATGCCATGACTACCAATGGCCAAGCCCATGAGCTCTTTAGACACAGTGAAGTCATCATGGTAAGGAGCAGTAGGATGATGATGGTGCCTGGTGGATTGCTGTTATACACATAGCAAATTTAACATAAGTAATTTTTATGTAAAATGACAATTCCAAACAGACAGTTATGTAACACAGTAATGGCTTTTCAAAAATCATATCAATGTTTACAACGGCAATTTGTATAGAACATACCTCTAGCTTCTTGGAGGCATCCTTCATCATTTGCACAAGAGCACATTTCTGTCTCAAGCTCTTAAGGTGCATATCAGTCAGCAGTACTGCCTTTTTTATCACTGCCTCATTGCATGACTGCACGGTAATGATATCAGAAAATTTAGTTATTCAAATCAGACTTAATTCTCATAATATTTTTCAACACTTATTAATTTAAACATTCAAAGCACCCATTATTTGGAAAAAGTACATATTAAAAAAGCTATGCAACCACTGAAAATATTTTTAAAAAATTTTTTGGAGGACATGGTAAAAAAACATTTAGCCATTTAGAGGTAGCACTAAGCTTTTTTACTTTTGTTCATTAATGTAAATTATTTTAAATTAATTCAAAAAACTGACATTTATGATGCTATCTCATAAAAATTTCTATCCACCAACCAAGACAACAATTGCACTCAGCTTTGGATTATACTGGACAGAGGAGGCTCCACATGTCTGCATGAACTCTTTGTGATTTGACACATCCTGGCATCTGCAAATAACAAGGCTGGTGATATAATTGATGTTAAGTTTTCATATAAGAATTAATAAGAATGAATCTTAGTAATTTTAGGCATTCATCAGGAAAAGGTTTAAATTAAGAATTAACAAATAATATTATGAAACTTACATGCTGGTCAAATCATTTGGAATGGGTATAATGTGCTTGTGAAAGCTTTCACTTGTAATGCTGGCACTAGAAAAATGGCGAGAAAAAATAATTTTTAACATTAATTAACATTTAATCTATGAAAGAAACATTATTGGCTAAAATATCAAAGACATTCATTTAGTGACAAACATAAACTGCTAATTTAAGTGTCTTACTAATAATCCATCAAAAATAATTGTCCCAAAGGATGCTCACTTTTTATTGGGTCTTCTGACTCTGTCTGAAGGGAAAATGTCTTGTGGCTTGACCCCATTTACATCAAAGATAGCCACTACAAATTCCCCCTTGACGAGATGAACCCGACCACTCACCCAGCATTCAGTGCTTTCTTCACTCTCTAAAACCAGTGACACCTAATTTGCAAAAATATCGAGTCCAATTGGCCTTTTTCGCATATCAATAATAATGATAATGATGATAATAATAAAATTGAATGACATCAATATTTTTTGTAAAATCAATAAAGTAGCCATTATCAAGTTCTTACAAAGTACTTGAGCAGAAATTCCTATTTGACAGCATTAAGTTTGAATTACACTCCATCATCAAATGAGAATTTCAGGTGTAGTGATTTAAGATAAAGCATGCATTAGTTTCAAATACCTCAATCTGTTCCCCTTCGGCATACTCTATCTTTCCTGGAAGGAGCTTTGGTGGAAACCGAACTTCATTAAAAGGGAACTCTTTCCTCACATGCAAACTTTAAGGAATATTGAATGCAAAATCTTAAGTTTTGTTTAAAACCACAATGCAGTAAAAACTATGACTTAATAAGAAATAAAACCAGACTTGTTTTCTAGTTCCACCACAACGAAATCTTGAAGTACATCAACTATTTTGGCCTGTCAAGAAAAACAAATCCATAATGATCTCAAATTGTAGCAACTAGCTTTAGGAAATTAATCATAACATGCGATACGTTATATAAAATTCATAATCTAATTATAAGTAACAAATTTGCTGGGAAGAAATGAACATGGCGTTGATCTTTACGAAAAGACTTCAAAGCGGGACTATAAGTCTAATTCACGTATTTGAAGCAAATTGGCTGCTCGCTTCAAATTGTGGTAATGAGTTGCATCCTCACTTTCAAGTAGATTCCAGCAGTCCGCCGGACCTCAACACTCAAATCGTCCATTTTAAACTAAAATAAACTTCTTTTTAAAAAATACCATAGCGATGTCTTGAAGCGCATTGATAATTTCCAGTTTTATAAAAACTTCAAATGTTTGAAAAAAGCGTATTTAAATTTTTTAAAAGTTATGCTTTTTTTTTTTATAAAATAGATACCCAACGTACAGGATGTCATTAACAATTGCTTTCACGGCACAATCCAGGACTCGAGTTTTTAATCAAGCGGCTGAATATCATGATAATTATATATCATAATTACGCTTACATATAAGCATTTTCCCTGCCTCCATCCTGAAAGACAATACAACTTTATACAACTTTAACGGCCATTACACAAATGACTTATTGTAATCAGAGCCGCCGACTGAAATTTCTGGCAGAGCTGCCAAGGGCCCCTATGTTATGTTAGTTTGGTAATGGAAAATCACAAAAGTTTTAAAACCCGGACGGACCCCTTGCCCGCCTCCTTTCGGGGGCCCTGATTGTAATAATGACTTGAAGTGATAGTTTTGTGCGATGACACATCCCTAGGCTTATATTACATTACATTTATAATCACATTACATTTCTATATAATTATGTAGTTATTTAATAGTCTAAGTTATTTGTGATATTGGCATAAAACGAAGACTTAGTCTATTGTTCGACAAAGTCAACAGAGTGGCAATCAACTAAATAATCCTAACCCTAACCCTTATAAACGTTGCAGGCACCCTCCTTCCTTCTTCTACTACTCTTAAACTCCTCGGTGTTACTTTCGATTCTCTTCTCAGCTTTAAAGAACATTCTGCCTCCATCAT
>MPNW01000004.1:142857-159875 GCA_011800805.1 Hirudo medicinalis
CATGTTATATGCCATCTCACATTTGTAATAAAAGTTAATTAATGCAATACGATAGTGACGTTCGAGCATTAGAATGATGTTTTTATTTCCCACTAGATAAAATAAAAAGAACTCCATTGATGTATGCCTCCATGAATGGACACACTCACGTTGTCTCATATCTGCTTAATCTCGGTTGCGACCCAGACTCCAAAGACAGCTCGGGAAACACTCCACTCCAGTATGCAGCCGCATACGGCTGGTATTTCTGTGTCAAGCTTCTCCTTAGTGCTGGATCTGACCCAAATCTGGCCAATGACTGGAAGGCAAGTTAAAGGAACAACTGCACTTGTTCTTAGTAATTTAAGTTCTAAAATTTATCCTTTCAGATGACTCCTCTGGCTTTAGCCTTCCTGAAAGGACACATGGGTTTGGCTGACCTATTGCTCGAGGAGAGCAATCTTAGCATAAATTTCCGAATGGAGAATGGAGTCACCTTGGTGATGATGGCTTGCATGAGCTCTATGGAAAATCTTACTATTGCAGATCAGCTTGAATATTTATTGAGTGGGAAGAAGGCTGACTGTTCTCTCATTGATGGAAATGAAAAAAATGCTGTAAGCGAACTGTTGATGAGGATAACAGTGATAGTGATTAGATTACCGATGATACCATTACATACTTTTCATAGTGGCTGCGATAGTAATACAGTCGATAAGGGTGTTATTGGTAGCTGTTATGGTTAACCAATGTTTA
Organism: Hirudo medicinalis; assembly: GCA_011800805.1. NCBI lineage: Eukaryota > Metazoa > Annelida > Clitellata > Hirudinida > Hirudinidae > Hirudo > Hirudo medicinalis. The sequence goes on from MPNW01000004.1 coordinate 143,593, forward strand.
ATGTTATTTGTGGCCATAATTTGATAACATTCAACTTTTTTCTGACAATAGCTTCATCATTTGGCAGTGAACAAAACTGACTATTCTGACGATAAAGTGGGGCTTGTACTTATTTATGGTGGTTTTGATTATAAGGTTGATGATGTTGCTTATATTGCTGATGGAAATTGTGATGATGACATTGCAGGTTGAAGTGATGATGATAATTTGTGGATATTTAATATTTTATTTAATTTGCCTAATTCAGCATAAATTAGTGAAAATGGCAGACATTTTGCTGACAAATGAATGCGATCTAACTGCTAAGGACTCCAAGGGACTCTCACCTCTTGCTTATGCTCTACAGTCTGTGAGTTCTTGTGATAATAATTAATAATAATAATAATAATAACAACAATAATAATAATAGTTCATTTGTGTGGTGCCATAAGCATAGCGTCAGAGGCGCCTTGGTTCTCGGTTTAATGCTCTCTTGAATAGATGGGTCTTCAACTTTCATTTGAAGAGTTCAAGTATAGGTTGAGACCGAATGATGGGGGGAAGGACGTTCCAGATGGCAGGCAAGGCATAGGTGAAGCCTCGATTGACGATGGATGATCTATGGACCGGTTTGGTGAAAATGAATTGCGGCGGATGAACGAAGGTGGTCAGGGATTTGGCAGCGATGGATAGGATGGTTGAGATAGGGAGGGTTGGATGTGGCTAGAGTACGATAGGTGATTAATGAGATTTTAAAGATGATGCGAATGTTTATAGGCAACCAGTGCAGTTGTGTCAGGCATTCAGAGCTGGTAAGGCTGTGTTTGAGGAGAATGAATTTGGCTAGATTATTTTGGGTGTGCTGAAGGGAGTGGATAAGTGAGGCAGAAGTACCATAGAGAAGGGAGTTGCAGTAGTCTAACCCTAACCCCCCTGAGCCAGGTGAGGTGAAATCCCCGCAGATGACGAACGGGATGTTGTGAGGTGAGATGAAGTCAATAAGCTCTTCAAATTAACAGATAAATCTTGTTTCATCACTACTACTAGTAGTTGTTATATTGGTCTTTTAATTTGTCATTTATACCATAATATCCTGTCGCCTTTGATCTCTTTCAAGGACAACTTAGAATTGGCTTCGTTTCTCATCCAAAGAGGAGCCAAGGTCAGCGAGCTGAGGGACCCCAGGGGTGATAATGTGTTACACCTGCTAGCCAAGCAATGTTGCAAGCAGAATGTTGTCAACATTCTTGGAACCATCATTGTTAGCTTTTCTAGATTCTAATTGCAGGGATGTCATTTCAGCTTTTTGTGAGGGAGTGGGCAAAACCTTTGTTCAATCCTTTATGATAAGATGACCTTTTTTGCTTCTCACCAATACTTTCCCCAGTCAGTCAGTCAGTCAGTCAGTCAGTCAGTCAGTCAGTCAGTCAGGGGGCAACAGGCACTTGAGGACATTGATCCCTCAAATGACATCCCTGTCAATTATTTTGCTTCTAGTTTTAATTTGAATTTGCTGGTGATTATAATTATAAGTGAAACTTTCTGTCGGTTTGTTACATACTATGTTGAACCACTGAGTAATTCAAAATATAACTTTAAAGACTATTATGTCAATTGTTAATTGCAGAGAAACACTGATAAACAATTGCTAGCCCAGATGGCTGTCCAAATTAATGATGAAGGTTATTCTCCTCTACTGGTTGCATGCAGAGAGTACTGCAACAGCCAGGTGTGTTGATTGTGATATAAGGATGATATAGCTGTTAGGTATGATGGTACTGGTGAGGATGAAAAGGGATGCTAATTGTTTAGCAAATTGCATAATTTACTTTGCAACACCATCACACCAACATTTGTCATCTTCATCTGAATACTATTCTGATCAACTGCTCTCCAAACAGGGCTCCACACCATATTGCTACAAGTATCGGATTAAACTCGACCTGAGCCTGGCTGAGGAAGGTGAAGATGAGGATGGGAATGAAGATGGTCGAGAGTTATTGGAAAATAACATGTCTGAGATTCAGATTGAAGCATGGAGCAATGACCAAAAGGCCGACCTCGTTTCGAGGAATGCTCGGCTCTTCCTGAAGCTCATGATCCTTACTGCTGGCTTTCAGTCTTTTTATTCACAAGTACAACCAAAAAAGAAGCTGGAGAACGTTGAGGAAAAGAGTGCAAAGGATGCGAGCTTTGTAGCTAAGAGCACTTCTGAAGACAGCAGTGATGAAGATTATGATAACAATAGTGAAATTCCAGAGAATGATGACTTTGATGAGAAAAATGAATATCTTTACAGCACAGGTTAGGATAATGTTGTAACTGTTGTCTTGTTCATTAGTATCACATTTATAGTTTCGAGTTAGTCATAATAATATTTTGATGCAATATTACATTTTGTGGCCGTAGTCTTTGTGTTAACATTGTGATGCTGAAATACTTTTTTGGTATAGCCAACATTGGTGTTGTTATTTTATGTCATGTAGCCTATCTTGTTTAAACTAATATTGTTGTCAGTGACTATGTCATCATTGTCATGATTTCCTTTGTGGATATTTGTTGTTTGTAGAAGCCAAATTCACACTTCTCCACTACATGGCTAATGTAAGCTCAGAGAGATGTGCTTACTTCAGAAAACCAAGAGAACAAAATGCTAGTTGCAATGCAGTCGAAGATGAAATCAATGAAATTGATGTGGCTGATGTTAACATCGATGTTCCCGTCGATCGGGGATCCACCTCGACGTTGAAAGATTTTGAAAAAGTCCGAGTGTCATCTCCCTTACTTGTAACTGTCTTCAAGCTTTTTAAAAAGTTGAGCAGTAAGCAACCTGTCATCCAGGCTAGCTTTGAGAATGGAGGGGGCTTTCCACTTAACCTCGAGGATGGCCGAGGTCTTACTTCTCTCATGGAAGCAGTTGTGAGCAACAAAAGAGACGTTGTAGCCAGATTGGTTAGTTGCTAGATAGGTGCATGTAATTGCTAGGTGCGTTTTGTGCTTGTAGTTTCCTAAGTTTATCTTTGGATTTGTGGATGGAATATTTAATGATCAGTACTTTTGTACCTTAACCCTAATGTTGAATTATGAGATATATATCTTCCTTGCTATCAGTTCTTTCCTTTTGAGATGCACAACCTGAACCCAAGTCTCAAGACAGTTTGATGTCCTACTCAGAATCAATCAAACCATCACCACCATTATCATAATGATTATCAACATTTTCTTTTAGATCAAATATGGTGCAGATGTCAACAAGGTTTCAAGTGCCACATCTTCAATGTACAAAGGATCTTCGCTTTTACTGGCAGCAAAGTTTGTTAATATTTATTAAATTTTCAAGTATTTTAATATTTTGAACAGTTTTGAACATTTACTTTAAATTGAATTAATGGCTATTACATTGACTGGGACAAATTATTTGTGTCAAGAACTTGCATCATATTTTGTTCTTCTTGGAATAGGCATGGCTCCTTCTCCATCATTACTGACCTCCTAAAAAGTGGAGCACTCCATGATGAGGTTGATGCAAGGACTGGATGCACCCCTCTTCACTTTGTCATAATGAAGAAGCCAGGTAATGATAATGGTGAAGACACTGGCACTAATAATCATTAAAAGTTAATGCTTAAGATGAGAATGCCTTTTCATACAATTATCAACTGAATATCAAATTTAAATGAGTGATATTTTATTTTTTTCACAAATTTCTCTGCTTTTTTCAATTGACCATCCAGCTGCTGAGACAATGTATGACATTGTTAAATGCCTTCTTGAGCATGGGGCTTCTGTTAATGTCCAAGATGTCATGAAGCAGACACCTCTTCATAAACTGGCAAAGTACTCAAGAGGTGATATGTTGATTGCATCTTCAAGAAATTAATAAGGATAATTCTATTATTATTTATGTATTTAGCCATTCTTTTGAGTGCCTCGTGCACCCGAACCGGATGTGGGGGCAATACGAATCACTGTACTGTCTATAGGTTTATATGGTGGTGCAAGCCTGGCTGTGAACACAGCACATAATGACCATTGCTATTACCATCACACGCAGGAATGCAGTCCATTGAGCTAACCTGCTAGTTATTACCATTATTATTGTTATTATGATCAAAATGTTTTAAAAAACCTGCATACAAGATACTCATCAATTTCAACTGTGCAGTTGAATGTTTAGATCAAAGGAGGCTTTTGGATACTGCCAAGCTCCTATTGGACAAGGGAGCTTCCTTGTCAATTAAAGACAAGTGGGGAAGGACTCCCCTGCATATCTGTCTAGCCCACAATCCAGGCACCATCAATTCTTCTATCAAGCTAGAAGAACTCTTTCTTTCCCAGAGTACAGCAGAGGTGGATGAAAAGGATTTCTTGGGGAGGGTGCCTCTGCATTATGCATACTTCACTCTTGATTCAGGAAAAAGGGAGACCGATCCTACCAGCCTGACCTCTCTAATGACGCACCACAGCACGGATCCACTTGCCCTTGTTAATATTAGAGACCACAAGATGGTCACCCCTCTCCACATGGCAGCTGCAATAGGGGCAGGTGTCTCGTGCATTCATCTTATCCAGGTCAGATTAACAAGTGCTAAAATATAAACTGGGCATAACGGGGATAATTCTTCGAGGTTAATAATAATTCCAAGAAAGACATATTAAGTCCTTGGACATCATTAAATCTGACCTCAGATGGCACCTATTTAATTTGAGTATTTTTCAAATTCTTTTTTTTATCAAATCTTTTTTATATACTCGAGATACTGATGTTTATCTACGAAATGAGATGACTTTTTTATTATATCTAACATATCTATCAAACCTAGCAGATATTGAATCCTAATTATTATTTATAAATGTTGTGATGGTAACCATTACTTTTGTAAAGAGTAAATTTAAATGTAGTATAGCTTACATAGCACCGTATGCATGGTGTCAGAGGCGCTTTCGTTAACCATTCATATAGCGCTCCTTCCCAAGGGCGCTTGCAGCAGTGCAGGCTGGGTTTCGAACGCGACACGTCACTACTGTTGCCGTTACCGTCGCAATCAGGAACGCAACCCATTCGGCCATCACAAGAGTGAGTGTTGAATGTTGTTACTGCAACTAGAATAATGTCAATGTTTATGTAACTTTGTGATTTTAAATTTTAAAGAAAGGAGCTAATTTAGATGCAGTTACAGATCTTGGCAACACACCATTGGCTCTTTCTGTTCGTTATGGCCACTCGAGGTTAATATAAGGGCGATATTGGCATCGGTGATTGCAGTAACGATGACTAAATAAAAACAATATTGACTATTGATGTATTAAGATAATCAACAAACAGCTATGATAGCAGTAATAAAAATGTTCTCAATTGGTATTGACTACTTGTAACAGTGGATTAATGATAAGTAATAATAACAATTATTACAAAATCAAGTTAATTAGATTATTAATTAAAATTATTGATGACCATTAATGTGAAGTACTCCACTGTAAGTTCATTGAAATATTTTTCAGCTGCTCGCTCATACTCTTCATGCAGAACTGCAGCATTGATGAACACATTGTGAAATCTGTTGGCAGTGACAATGACAACAATGGTTTCAATGGCAACATAAGTCTTAGTGGAAGCACATCAAAGTTTGAGATAACCTGCGATGCAGACTGCTTGACCAACATCACGGATGATCAACTCAAAACCCCTGAGAAAAGTCACGAAAAGAAAGAGAAACCTCAATGGACCTATCTAACTTGTTTAGAGCCTCCCAAGAAGTCATCGACGGTCCGGTCGTACCCTATCATCGAGGTAGGTAGCATCACTTCGATGTGAGTTTGTGACGCTCAATAATATTCAATGGGTGGCTGACAGGGAATCATCGAGCAAGAATGGCAGGGTATCATTTCTATGGTTCTCGAGCTCAATCAGAAGCATTCTCTTAGGCTATCCACCATTATCGAGGTTTGCTAATATTATTTACAAAATTATTCAGATTCAATCTATTCAAAATGCATTCATTAATTTTTACAAGGCTGCCTTCAAAACAAAGAAATACAATCTGGCCATGAATCTGATTGAAAGGGTAAAAACAAAAGATGACCTTGTTGTCATGGAGAAGGTCAACTCTGTTTGGAGTGTTTCCTCCAAAAATTTGGCCCACCTATTGGCCAAACATTCTTTTGAGTGTGCCAGTGATGCGTCTGTTGTGTCAGTTAGTGTCCATAGGAGAGTATTTTTCAATTTATTGCTGCTTTGAGTGTGTTTCACTGGCTCTATAAGATATTGTCAGAAGGATAACAATTATTGTATTAATCAACAAAAAAATAAAATTATTTTACCATGACAATAATTGTTTAATTAATTTATTTTTACACGATATCATTTATTTATTTTGATGCTAGGTGGCAGAACTTCTCTTGGAACATAAAGTTCTTTTCTCGGCCACAGACGAGTTTGGATGTACACCATTACACTATGCATGTCTTTCTCTCAATATACCACTCATCAACTTCATCCTAGGTTGGCAACTTTAAATTTAATTCTCCATTTTCATTCCCTTACAAGTAATTCTTTCTTTTATTTGTAAATTGCATTATCATCTTTAACCCGATTGACTTAACTTTGTAGGCCTCAAGAACAAAGATATCATCTTGAGGAAAGATAATGCTGGTAGGACAGCTCTGGCTGCTCTCTTCTGGAGGCATGCCCACAGATCAGACCAAGTTTTTGTGTTGGTTTCTGAATTTTTAAAGTTGAATGTGAATTAAAGTCCATTCTTGGAAAACAGCAGATGCATTATTGTTATTGATTTATTGAAATTTATGGCACGTTATGTTTCTAAAATGTTGTGATGTCATGTGACTTAATTGTAATTGCTTATCTTATTGGATGATATCTTATTAGATATAATTATATAATATTCTAACCATATTATTATCAATTCTATCATGGCCATAATTGGATGACCAAAATAAACTCTTAATTCCATTTTTTATTGATTTGTCCTTATTTCTCCAACTTTTCTCTATAAATCTGATTATTCTTGTGATATTCTCCATCCAGTAAGGCAGTAGAGAGTCTGATGGCATCTGGTCTCACAGTTGATTTTCTCTGCCGCTTCTCCATTCCAAGGCATGCATTTCTGAGATTTGGGGAGCCTAGTGAACGAGAACCTTTGGATTATTTTCACCAATCTCTCATCACCGGATCAGTCAGGGTTCCTGGGTCCCCGATGAATCAAACCCCAAGATATTTGTCATCCCTTGCAACAGGAGTTAGAAGGATAAACGCCATCAGTCTTTCTGCCCAATCCTCCACTTCTTCATCAACAAGTGAACTTCCACTTTCTTTCACCATGGTGTTGAGCCCTTTAGCATTGGCAGTCATCATCGAAAATATCAAACTCGTTGAGATTTTAGTAACTTTGGGTGCGGATGTCAATCTTGGAGATGGTTGGGGAAGGAGCCCCATAATGTTTGCCCTGGCATTGGTTTGTCACATTTTTAATCCTTATCATTATTCTAAACTTATCTTCTTCATAATATAATACTTTCCAACACCTTCGTTTCATCACTATATGTTGTCATATGTTAATTTTTATCATATATCTAAATTACCATTCTCCATTCATGACTAAGATATTGTTGTTTGTAATACACTTTAGCACACACCTCATGCTCAGAATAATGACATTCTTTGAATTACTCAGAATTCATTACATTAATTGCTTTGATAATAAAATATTTTGCCTCAGAATGACATGAAGATAGTGAGACACCTGCTGGCTGATCATGCAATCCCCACCAATGATTTGCCTCATGTGTTTTTTGACTTTGAGAAAGAAAATGATAAAGTTCGTCAAGGATTAAAGAAGACAGTTGGCCAGAACTTATTTCAGCTGGGCTTCAAGAGCCTTGTCCAGCGACCAGACGGCGAGGACGATGTTGTAGTGAGCAGGGCCGACGGTGATGGCGATGACAACAATGAAACGTCTTCAAAGAAATGTGATGGAGCCAATGACTTTAATAAAGGTGGGGCACGTGTAAATGTTGAAGATGTACAATTATGACTTCTCACTCCAGTGTTAGGGGGTTATCAATTTGCTTTGTTATTAATCCATGCTTTGAAGAATTATTTTTAAAGACATTTATTTTTTATATTTATGATCATTTTAGAGTTATTTTTTGTTTCTTAATCTAATTTTTCATTGCCATTTTTTCAGATTATGTTTCTGTATGCATGGAATTTCCAAGCCTATCTCTGAAATCCAAGGCTGATCTCAACCACATTGACAACCAAGGTCATTCGGTTGTGCACTACCTAGTTCCACTTGATTCAAAAGAGGAGCTCATTGGCGATGGAGACGACGGCATTGGTGACATCAAGTTTCCTTCCTATGACAATCACATTCTCCTGCTTCAGCTCCACAGCCTTGGAGCAAAGATCAATGTTCCGAACGGGAAGGGTCAAACTTTAAAAAAGAGGGCTTGCAAGGCTGGATGTCAGAAATTGTTGCTTGCAATGAAACACTTGGAGAGCAGGGGTGATACCATTGGAGTTGATGAGGTGAATATGGTGGTGATGATCATTAAGAGGATTGCAAATTCAGTATGCACATTTTCAGAAGGTCACTTTCCGTTATCACACCGTGTCAGACAATATTGATTGGTCACCCTTCGAAGGAGTTGTGAACCCCAATAAGGATGCTCACTCATTCTTGGAGAAGTTCAATAAAGAGCTCGGAGAATCGGAAAGCACTGCCTCAGAATTCAAGCCATCGCCTGACAAGAATATATCTGAATATTCTATCAGGTTTGAAGATAGACGGTTTAAATAAGACAGGAGGGTCTTTATAATAGACTGCTATTATATTTTGTAACAGTCTTTATCATTACAATTTTTTGAGGTTGTCAAACATTATTGTCTTTCAATGATATTTTGATCTTTATTCGTATTTAATTTTTCCAATTTAAACTCAGCCAAGTCCTCTGGGATGAAGATTTAAAAGTACCTTTTGATACTCTTCTCTTCAAGATTGATGTCAAGCTCTGGCAGCAGGGAATGTACAACTTCTACAAAATGCAGGTTGAATAAGTCATCTAAGTAAAATTGTATTTAACAAAATGAGAAAATTAATAAATTTATATTGAGGTTGATTTTGATATGACATTTTTTGAGCAATGCTTGCATCAGATGAGCTTGCAAGAATCTTGGATGAGTTGATAATGACGATGACAAACAAGCGTTGTGAATTAAAAAATGGGATTAATTAAGTTATACCAGATGGTGGGTGGAGAAGTGACAGGCAAAAGCAACAACTTTTGTCATTTCTACTTAGATTTCCAGATTCATGAGTTAGGGTTAGGAGTAGGCTTTAGGGATGGAGTTAGGTACTTAAAGTTGCTGCCTGTGAGTTGGCTTTTTGCCTGTCACTTGCTCAACAATCGTAGCAGATCGGCAGTTTTGTAAGTTGAGAAAAAAACCTGAAATATTTCTTCGTTAAAATTAAATTAAATTAAAGCACTAATTTAATTATTAAATTGATAATCGTTTTTTATCAGGTAGTCCACCAAAAGAGCAAAGACCTGTACATCTTATTCACCAGGTGGGGTCGCATCGGAGACACTGGTCAGTATCAGCAGACACCATTTTCCACGAAAGAGGAGGCTTTAAAAGAATTTAGGAAAATCTTTAAATCCAAATCAGGAAATGAATGGGAGAATTATCACAGGTAACTTTAATGAATTGCTTAAGTTAAGAAATCATTTCTAGTTATTTTTTGTATCAGCATAATAATCATTTTATTATGTTTTTATCAAGTTCAAAATGTATAAGTCGTTTGTTATTCTTAAATTTAATTTATTTCATATTCGATATTCAATACTTAATTACTTCCTTTTGAAAATGTTGAATTGATTTTTTTTAAATTAAAATTGTAGAAATTTTTGCTCATCAATTTTCTTTCCTTAAAATTTGTACCTAGTTTTATTATTTGAACTATTTGCAGCTTTGAAGAGAAACACCTGAAGTATCGCCTTGTTTCCTTGGAGTCCAGAAAACCAGTGATCAAGAAGCACATAGATATCAACCTCAAAACATCCTTACCTTCTAAACTCCATCCATACATTCAAGATTTCATCAAAGAGCTGGTTGGTGAATGTGTGAATACTTTACTAAAAGAGTTAAATTAATTATGGATTATAAACAGACCAACATGCCAGCCCTCAAAAATATCATTGACCAGTCTGGCTTCAACACTCCTGTCGCATTAGGATGTCTCAGGAAGAAGGACCTCGACAAGGCCAGAGAGATTCTCAATAGAATCTTGTTAGCGACGAATCTTGGAATGCTATTGTTATTGATATTAGTAGCTACGATAATAATTATTACGATGAATGGCTCGTTGAAATATCATGATTGCGAATTAACGATTCAATAAAATAATGAAATGTTAAATGCTACTTACAATGAACCTTTTCCTGAAATGGCATCTGTGTGATTTATTCAATATGTTATTATGATACTCTCAAGGCATTGCAACTGCTCAAAAATGTTTGGATGTAATTGTGGCTAATTTCCTGTTGAGCAGAATCTCAGCTAATAAGTTCACAGAACTGAGGAAGACGAGCTTTCCTGACCTTCACGCATTGGAGAAGCAATCCAACGAGGTTAGTCATCTCGGTTGATAACTAATTATTATTATTATTATTATTAATAGTATTAATGGCATTAATAGTGCAATTGTTAGTTTAATTGTCATTGCTACTGCCTTCACCACCATCTCAGTCATACAAGTGATCCCAGATCTAAATGACACCACTACTAAGGTCATAGTGGGACAGCAGCCGATGTACTTGTCCTCGGAAGTCTCAAGGCAGCACTTGTCTGTTAAAATGACTTGTCTTGTCTCATCTTGAACTCCTATTGTCTTTGTCTCAGTCCTGATGTCTTTGTCGCTGCCCTGATCATTATGTCATTAGTCTTATTCTCATTACATGATCATCATCATCATCATCATCATCATCATCATTTTAATGTGATTGTTCTCCATCATCACCTCAAAGCTGGCAGATCTTTCAAATGAGTACTACCATATACTACCCAAGAAGGACTTCCTATATGAGAAAGTTCCCATATTAAACAATGAGTCAGCTATCAAAGAGGAACTAGCCAACCTTGACCTACTCTGTGATATTGAAATTGCAACAAGGTTCATGATTGCAGCCATGGAGAAAAAGGAGGGTGGGTTCATCAGTATTTGCAATGATGGTTCTGAGTTTAACCATTATATCTGTTACATCACTTTCCATCATTGCCATAATTATTGATTTTATTAATATTGTCATTCTTCTTTTGATTAGGTGTTAGGTAGGTTTTTAGCCTATCTTTTGAGTGCCTTATATATCTGAATAGGGTGTAAAGGCACTTTATAATCACTCTATCATTTATGTAGCACCACTGCGTGAGGGCGCTCCCTGGCAATGCAGGCAGGGTTGAGAACACGAGACGTTACGACTGTTGCCATTACCACCGCTTATAGGAACGCAACCTGTTCAGCCAACCTGCACAGCTGTATTTACAATATTACTTTACTAATATTATGATTCTTATGCCCTTAACATTGTTGTCTTATTAGTAATTATTATTTCTTCAGTAATGAATACCCTGGATTACATATATAAGAGCATGGATTGTCAGATTGTCCTGCTAGAGAAAATGAGTCTTGAGTGTCAGTATCTCCTCAGGTACATCAGCACATCATGGAAAGGTATACTGCTATTATCAATAGACAATAATGCCATCATTGTCATGGATATTTTACATTAAGGCAAAGTGGAGGCCATCTTTAAAATCCAAAGTAAGTCTGATGACAAGAAATTCCAAGGTGGCGATCTTCCATCAAACAGGAAGCTTCTCTTCCATGGCAGCAACATCTGCAACCTTATCAGCATCTTGACCAGGGGACTTCTTATCTCTCCTCCTGGAGTACAACTCACTGGGGACGCCTTTGGAAATGTTAGTTTCGCTTTCAATTCTTCACTAAAAGGTCATCTTAATTTCCAGGTGAATGAGCTTGATTTCACACTCGCTTCATTTCACATCGTAATTCTTAATTTATTTGCATATATAATTAGGTCTTCTATTTTTTCTAGGTTTTATATTTCATCAGCAATTTGTCCAAATAAATGGCATATTTTTCACAAAAATGCATTTTTGTTTACTTGTTATCAACGAAGTTTTCAATCTCAGTTATCATATTCAGGGCATTTACCTGGCAGACACTTTTAGGAAGAGTTCAAACTATTGTCGTTCTGGAACAAATGGGTTGAAATTTATGCTGATTTGTGAGGTTTGTGGACTAATTGGCCATCATGTCTGAACACCATCTTCATTATTTCATTATCTTCATTACTTCCAAAACAGCACCAAAGTGCTTTAATTTTATGTTGATCATGTACTTCCTATTGTTATTGTCAAGTCTGCTTTATTATCACTTTAATATTTTTTTATTATCATTTCTATGTTTGTATTTTTATGTCGGCATTTAATATAATTTTTTTTATAATTAGAACCCTCATTCAATTATTGTCAGGCTAACCTTGGCAAGATGAAAGCAGTTATGGAGTATTTAACGACTCTCCCGGTAGGATGGATAGCATCCTGGCTCTTGGGAACGAAGTCCCTGATCCAATTCATGATGTTGTAACTCCATCAGGTGAATTGGATATCTAAATATAAATTTTGATAACTACGACCTATTATTTTAACAGTTCTCTAACTAATCGAAGTATTGATGATCTTTCTTAATGCATTGTTGAAATGCTTGACGAGTCAATTTTCTACAAAATAAATTTCATCCAGGGGCCATCCTTCCACTGGGAAAGGTTGTGCAGACCAACAAAAGAAGGAAAGTCCCCATCTACAGATTTTTGGAGAGGAATGAATACATTGTATATTCAGCAGAAAATGTGGCCTTAAGATATGTGATACAATTCAAGGACAAGTGAACAGCTTTCTTAATTTTGCAAACAATCTGTTGTAACACGCAGGAACAATTTTAATCACAATTTGCATTGGAACTGATTTGGCCAGCATGTTTCTTGTTTGTAATCATGGAAATTTTTACACCTTCTGTTTCTTAATAATTTGTTGTACTTTTTCCTAAGCTTGCATTAGCTGGGATTGCATTTGGAAACTAGGGCAGTCGTCATGGTGCGAACTTCTCGACAAATTTGAAGCAACGAACAACTTTGCAGACAAATAACAATATTTTTCCTTTAGCTTCGATTTAGTAACTAACTCTTACCTTGTTACTTTGTTGATTTGCTAATGTTTCCTTTCATTCTGGTGTAGACCTCAGCTAGGCATTCATCCGAATTTATAAACACAAACGATGTAATTTTTTTAAGAACAAAGTGTGCTGCATAACCCCCTTCTGATCACCATTTGCAGGTGAGACAATCACCAAAACATAAACTTCAGAATCAGAAAAAATAAGGACGCTTTTTGGCAAGAATTGTGCTTAATCATTTCAATTTGGTCAGAATCAGAAACCAAAACTATTTTCCAAAAATTTGTTTTGTTTGAATGTTTTATTTGACAAAACCCATGAAGACATCCAGTAACACATTGCAAAAGCTAGAAACTGTCCATATTTTCACGAACCACAAACTTCACAAGTAACTGACAATAATAAATGTTGCAGACACTCAGATTTGAACCATTAATTTGTTTTATTAATAAAATGTGATCAACCTCATTTTACAAAAACTTTGGAATACCGCCAGTAAATGAACAACAAATCATGAATAAATTATAACAATGCCTAGATGGTGATGGTGACATTGGCATGGCTAGTAAACACTACTCAGTTCTTCTTCTGCTTAGATAGTTCATATTTTGACTTGCTTGAGTGCCAAAGCATGTAGGGGATGGCAAGGGAGGGCAGAGTCATGATGACAAATGCCAGCCAGTCGAGCTAGGATGGATTTCATTAGTCCATTAAATTTTGTTTAAATTCATTTTGCAACGAAGCATCAAAGTTCAAGGACTGACCACGTGCGCAGAGAATTTCCTGTCATAGAATTTGTATTCCATGAAGTATCCCTGGCCCAAGGAGCTTGTGTAGCCAATCTGTAACATTAAGTAGTGAAGCATTAATGACATATGCCGTTACATATTAAATAACTAATGAAACTATCTCATGAGTCACACAATAACTTTTAAATAACTATGCCATTGCTCAATACCAAATGAACTTTAATCTTCAATTAACCTGTGGCTCTGTGTCAGATTCAGATGGGAGATAGCTGACCTCGGCAGCAGAGAAATTAAAATAACCAGACCTCAAGGGCTTGAGAACCACTACATGGGAGACATTGTTACCCCTGGCAATGTGAGAAGCAAATATTTGACATTACCTTGGTATTTTATTTAAAGATAATTGAAATGATGACAATAAGAAAATAATTTTATTAATTAGCAATATCAATGACAATCCTCTGGATGGGCGTTACCAAAGTGAAAGACATAACAATGGCCGAATTATTAATCAATAAACTTACGGCCCAATTCTGTTCCACTTAACAGAAAGACTTCCAATCTTGACCTCAAACTCATTCTCGGGAAAAGTGCCATCAAAGAGCCTCACGTCATAAGCAGCACTTTACAAGGAAGAATTGGTTAACATTAACTATTTTATTATTTATATTAAGTGTAATTGTGATGATGTTTGCTATAAATAATTATTTATTGCAAGATTACATGCCACTCAATAGGTTTCATTAGTTAGATTAAGGCTCAGTAGACCTCTAATTGTTTAAGTGAGATGGCCAAAACATTTCCCCACTGACTTAAATCATAAAAAGTGTCTAATTATGTCTAAATAATGGTCATCTAAACCAATAAAAGCAGAAATTATGGAATAAACCATCAAAACTATTCAAACAAACATTGTCTCAATAAAATGAAGCACAATTGAAAAGGTTAAGCTCTCGTGTTGAATGAAATCTCTCAAAAACAATTTCTCAAAGTTGTGTCTACAAACAATTTCTCAAAGTTTTGACCATTAACACTATTTATTAATATGACCCCTCTATAATAACAAGTTAAACAGGACAGCAGCTGTTTATCATTGCATTTACTCCATTTTAGATAAACTCTTTTGCTGACCATACCTGGATCCAACATTGTAGATGTCATACTGGACAGTCAAGTCTTTCTCTTCGACCAGAAGGTTGTTGAGGACGGACTTAGAGGCAAGCAAGTGTGCGCTCTCATCATCGTGACAAAATCCTCTCAAAGCGAAGAGTGCAAAAATGCACACTAACAAACCTGACAACCTCTGCATCTTAATCAAGAAATGTATAGAAATTATTATCAGAATACGAATCGGACTTTCAGAACTTCAAGCAATACACAATTCGGAATTAAAAAAAATTAACTGTAACGTAAGTTATGAATAAAATAAATGTATATAAAATATTGCGAGATCAGGTCTGGTCTATCAGAGCCATATGATATGATGCGTGGCATGTAATCTATAGGCAGAAAAACTTACATCAGGCAATACAATTTATAAAATAAGAACAATTTCAATAATATTGCAAAAGTAATTTTTAACATACAATTTAAAACAACCGCAATTAGGCCGGTAACCACCTTAACTGACAACACACGGGAACACGAGTACACTTTTTTTTAGGAGAGGAAACACGTATATAGTAGCAAACGAAGTGTGTAGATAAAAAAAAAATTGAGAACACAATTTAAACCTGCGTTTCATAAAGTACTTTGTGGACATAATTTATACAAAATTAAATTAAAATTACATTTGTTAAAATTTTTAACAAATTGTATCAATCGTTGCATTGTTAGGTTTTGCACAAAAAATGTTTGATTTACATTTATTTAAAAATAATACTTAATGTTTGAAGGATTGGTGCTTCCATTATTATCTGCTCTACGTAAACAAAAACATGGCATCCAGGGACACTGCTGTTAATATAGATAATGTTGGTATAGCTCACTTTCACATTAACAAAAGATTTTTATCATATATGCAGGTCACGTATTTTGGCATTTAATTTTCTCTAGACATTTCCAAGTTCACCAAAAGATGAATTAATTTTTCAAGGTAGGCAGATGTCATTAGTAAATATACAGGGTACAAATGCAATCATTTAAATAGAAATTCCGCACACTCATGGCGGCGTCCAGGGAGTGCAGACCCACGTCTTCACCAATTTTCCACATCAAGATGATTCTGATTCTGATGATAAGGCTGAGGTTGCTCAGATTTTGTGATGGATGGTTTTTTTTT